>CM055837.1:11049606-11089470 GCA_029582265.1 Zoroaster sp. YZ-2022 | reverse complement strand
TGCGGTGGTTGTTGTTTTTGTTGTTAACTTTCACTCAAAACAAATTTCCGACAGTAGATTTTGTTTCAGAAATAATTATTTGAAAAAACACTTTTTATAGACTTCACTTTTGCGGCGTTTGTCCCGACTCTGCCTGGCACGTGGGTACCCCGCTCATCTGGTTTTTTGCCTAAGCAGTGTGGTAGCGGAACCAGTGTCAATGTGTTTAACGTTGAATGCCATAAATAGATCGCGTGGCCCCATAATTACAAATGCAAGATCAAAAACATTCTCTTGAAAAGAAACAAAGTTGCCGGCCAATTAAAATCTATCAATAAACTTCCTACAAGACGAAATAAATCCCTCAGTGGCAACAAATTATTGTTGTTCACAATTAGTTCTCGAACTGAACAAAGGAAATTTTGGGGTGTTTTTTTTTTCACCATGGAATAAATTATAGCGTATCAGCCGATTTATAGTGTATTGGCATTTTTTTATGGCGTATCGGTCCGATACGCAATTGTATGCCTGTACTTATTTCATCAAAGTCCAACAACTGGGTGGATGTGTTACTTCATGGGGATGAAATTAATATACAGAAACTACTTCTAAATATACAGAAACATACACTGTAAAAAATTACCGTAATTTTACGGCGAAAAGTTTGTAAATTCTACGGTGAATTACCGTAATCATCCATTTCTCAGTGTTTTACGGCCGAAACCCGTATTATGGCCGCTCCCATTGCACTCTGGGATATATCCAATATGTAAATGACTGACCTTAAGTTGACCTAGCTTTGCGCTCGAATCATTTTCAAGGTTTAAATATGTGAAAATTGATGATTTTAGCCCATTTTCAAATAATTTACTGTTAATTTTATGATTAAAAAGGTAATATTTTGATGTTCTCTTCTATGTTGATGTAAAAAAGTACATTCAAAATTTAAAATATTGAAATATAGATTATAATTGCATGCCACCATGACTAAAAAGAGTTTAGAAAAGACAGTATATATAAAGAATACATGTTCCGTTTATTAGTAACTGAGAGGAGTGATTGAAAAGACCACACGCCAGACGTATAAGTAAGTGAAAGACATTGTGCACAATGAACAGTTGCATTGATTAACCCAATATCTGCAGATCCATCCCATAGTAGATGCAGTGTTCTCACATGGACGCTTAACAGCTGCATCATATACGGTACACGTAAAAATATGTAAATATTCTACGGTAAAATAACGGAAAGTTTCAGCAAAAACTACGGTACACTGTCATTTTCAAGAGGTCAGACTTTTACGGGATTTTCCTGGCGTCCAAACTGCCAGGAAAATCCCGTAAAAAAAATGAGATTTTTTTTACAGTGTACTTCTAAATATACCTGTAAATATACAGAAACATACTTCTATATATACAGAAACATACTTCTATATATACAGAAACATACTTCTATATATACAGAAACATACATGTACTTCTATATATACAGAAACATACTTCTATATATACAGAAACATACTTCTAAATATACAGAAACATACTTCTAAATATACAGAAACATACTTCTAAATATACAGAAACATACTTCTATATACAGAAACATACTTCTATATATACAGAAACATACTTCTATATATACAGAAACATACTTCTAAACATACAGAAACATACTTCTAAATATACAGAAACATACTTCTAAATATACAGAAACATACTTCTATATACAGAAACATACTTCTATATATTAGAAACATACTATATATATACAGAACATACTTATATATACAGAAACATACTTATATAAGAAACATACTTTATATACAGAAACATATTCTAAATATACAGAAACATACTTCCTAAATATACAGAACATACTTAAATACAGAAACATACTTCTATATATATATACAGAAACATACTTCTAAATATACAGAAACATACTTCTAAATATACAGAAAGAAACATACTTAAATATAGAAACATACTTAATATACAGAAACATACTTTAATATACAGAAACATACTTCTAAATATACAGAAAGAAACATATTTAAATATACAGAAACATACTTTAATATACAGAAACATACTTTAATATACAGAAACATACTTCAAATATACAGAAAGAAACATACTTAAAGTATACAGAAACATACTTCTATATATACAGAAACATACTTCTTAATATACAGAAACATACTTAAATATACAGAAAGAAACATACTTCTAAATATACAGAAACATACTTTAATATACAGAAACATACTTCTAAATATACAGAAACATACTTCTCCTGAGGACGATCAGAGCATACTGATCGAAACGTCGAGTTATTACCCCAGTTCTTTTCAGAACTAATTACTACTCAATTGAGATTCCACATGGTGTCACCAGAATCAGTCTTACTTAACATACTTCTAAATATACAGAAACATACTTCTTAATATACATAAACATACTTCTAAATATACAGAAACACACTTCTAAATATACAGAAACATACTTAAATATACAGAAACATACCTAAATATACAGAAACATACTTAAACCATACAGAAACTGCTTCTAAACATACAGAAACATACTTCCTAAACATGCAGAAACATACTTCTAGTATAGCAGAAACATACTTCTAAATATACAGAAACATAGCTTCCTAAATATAACAGAAACTACTTCTAAATATACAGAAACTAGCTTTAAATATACAGAAACATACTTCTAAATACTAGTATACAGAAACTACTTCTAAATATACAGAAGCATACTTCTAAATATACAGAAACTACTTCTAAACATACAGAAACTACTTCTAAACATACAGAAACATACTTCTATATATACAGAAACATACTTCTAAATATACAGAAACATACTTCTAAATATACAGAAACATACTTCTAAATATACAGAAACATACTTCTATATATATATACAGAAACATACTTCTAAATATACAGAAACATACTTCTAAATATACAGAAAGAAACATACTTCTAAATATACAGAAACATACTTAATATACAGAAACATACTTCTTAATATACAGAAACATACTTCTAAATATACAGAAAGAAACATACTTCTAAATATACAGAAACATACTTCTTAATATACAGAAACATACTTCTTAATATACAGAAACATACTTCTAAATATACAGAAAGAAACATACTTCTAAATATACAGAAACATACTTCTATATATACAGAAACATACTTCTTAATATACAGAAACATACTTCTAAATATACAGAAAGAAACATACTTCTAAATATACAGAAACATACTTCTTAATATACAGAAACATACTTCTAAATATACAGAAACATACTTCTCCTGAGGACGATCAGAGCATACTGATCGAAACGTCGAGTTGTACCCCCAGTTCTTTTCAGAACTAATTACTACTCAATTGAGATTCCACATGGTGTCACCGCAATCAGTCTTACTTAACATACTTCTAAATATACAGAAACATACTTCTTAATATACATAAACATACTTCTAAATATACAGAAACACACTTCTAAATATACAGAAACATACTTCTAAATATACAGAAACATACTTCTAAATATACAGAAACATACTTCTAAACATACAGAAACTACTTCTAAACATACAGAAACATACTTCTAAACATACAGAAACATACTTCTAAATATACAGAAACATACTTCTAAATATACAGAAACATACTTCTAAATATACAGAAACTACTTCTAAATATACAGAAACTACTTCTAAATATACAGAAACATACTTCTAAATACTAGTATACAGAAACTACTTCTAAATATACAGAAGCATACTTCTAAATATACAGAAACTACTTCTAAACATACAGAAACTACTTCTAAACATACAGAAACATACTTCTAAATATACAGAAACTATTTCTAAACATACATATTATATGAGTTGCCTTTTTTAATGAACTACAAATGTATTTTGACTTTAAACTTCTCACATTTGTGACAGGCAAATTCACCACATTATTGAATGCAAATTTCAATTTATTTTTGTTAAAACGGTTTTCATTGCCAAGGAGTTATTTTTAAAATTTTTGATTATTACCATACACCATGTAAATTATGGTTTTGTTACTATATGTGGAGTGTCGTGGCCGAGCGGTCTAGCTTACCGGACTCAAGTTCTGGTGTTAGCAGCAGAATGTGGGTTCGAATCCCGGCCGTGACACTTGTGTCCTTTGAGCAAGACACTTAACCATAATTGCTTATAGGGGCAGAGGCAGTTTAACAACTGCCTTGTTCTGGACTACATGTAGTTACCCCTCCCAGTCCTATTCGCACTGTGAAGAGGCTGGTTATTAACTTGTCTTGTTTCGGTGCGAGGGGCTGGTTTCTTCAGTGTGGAGTCGTTGTAACAACTCAATGACTTAGTAGCCCCCACCTTGGAGTGGCCATTGGCCTTGTGTAGGGTGATTTGCATAAAACAAAAACAAAAAATAACTAATTGATTTGATTTTTGCCCTTACACCAAAGTAATATATGAAGCACTTTATACTCGGTGCTTTTGGAGTGTCTATGACTACAAAAAAATCTTCACCATTTTGACATTGAACCTCCAGCTTTAATTATTTTATTTTGCCTTCAACTTACTGAAATATCAACAAATTGGTTCATAGTAGTACTACGTGTATGTATACATGCCCCCAGGAAGTTCACATGGAGATGTATTAACCGTCATAATAGACCGGTCATTATCAAAATTGGACCAGCATATATATGAGTCACTTGTCATGCCAGCTATACATCATGGTGACCCACAATTGAACCAATGAGAGAATACCAGTTTGTTTTGTGTCACACTGAATCAACTGCATAGTTGATGTTTCATGTATCTCAAATATGTGAATTTGAAAGTTTCACATTTGATCTTTTTCAACAAAAATCAGTTAATACTGAAATTTTGTAAATGAAATCCGGATAGGCATTTATTAATTGGAATAAATGTTTGATGGGTGTTACTCTTGAACAAAGACCTCTTGGGGTGTGGTCACTTGTGATAATGGTGAGGTTCTTTATCATCGGTAACCACAGCCCAATCAGTCTTAATCTTGAGTGGAGGATGGGTGCAGGGAGGTAATATCTTCCCCTTCCCATATGTGTTGGTCTGTGACACTGAGTTCTTTTGTGGAACAGCGCCCTCAGTCATGTGTCACTATAATTCTTTACTATTTTGATATTGAACCTCCAGCATTAATTATTTGATGTGCCATGGCTGGAAAGGTCTCTTCAAATTTGATGTTTTTACAAACAGCATAGATTTGTTTTTCTGTATTTAAGACAATGATGTATGTATAAATGCCCCCAGGAAGTTCACATGGAGATGTATTAACCGTCATAATAAACCGGTCATTATCAAAACTGGACCAGCACATATATGAGTCACTTGTCATGCCAGCTGTACATCATGGTGACTCACAATGTTTGTTTTGTGTCACACTGATGTTTCATGTGGCTCAAATATGTGAATTTGTAAGTTTCACATTTGATCTTTTTCAACAAAAATCACTTAATACTTAAATTTTGTAAATGGAATTAGAATAGGCATTTATTGAATAAAGACCTCTTGGGGTGTGATCACTTGTGATAATGGTGAGGTTCTTTATCATCGGTAGTCACAGCCCAATCAGTCTTAATCTTGAGTGGAGGACGGGTGCAGGGAGGCAGTATCTTCCCCCTATCCCTATGCATTGGTCAAAATGGTCCGTTGGTACATTCACAAAATCCTCTTGCCCGACTACCCCCCCCCCCACCACTCACCACAAAAAGTAATAATAATAGTAGTGATATAAATAATAATACAAAAATAAATATTAATAGATCTTGGCTACGCCACTTCTAAGTGTCCTTGTGTGGCAGATACCACTCCACTGCTCTGCCATAGCCATTCATCATAGTCATGTTTCGTGCATTCACGCGATACTGAAATGGGACAAGTCGATTCAGTTTCTTACGGAAATCATGCATCTGCATACCATGATATGTCATCACTGTGTTAAATGATGGCACATCATTGCGTGGTTGTATCCCAAGTCCACCTCCCATGATACCTGCTCGCATATACATGAGGAAGTGAGAGATGTTGTTATAATACTCGCACATACTGCTGTAGTCAGGGAGACGATATAACGGTTCAAATCCCCTATCTGAGAAATATGAAAAGATGCATTTGTAAAGCTCTGGAGTGCCATTGAGATGGCGAAGGTCAGCCTTAGGTATAATTATAGACCAGTTCATTGTCTCAGTGACAATAGCTGAGTAGCAATTGTTACAATTTAACAATGGCTTGAAAGTCTGGAGGAGCTTAGCAAAGCCAACGTAGTCAGCAAGATTGGATGTAAAGATCCGGTCATAGTTTGGCATATGTAGGGTCTGATGATGATTAGGAAAGTTCAGACAGTTGGCCAGGGAAATGTGGACATAAAGCCTTCCCTGAAGGATAAGACTTTTCATCTTTTGGAGAAGGTTTGTCACGTAGTTGTGATACATTATCATCGGGGATGAGTAGGATCTGGAAGTGGACTCTCTCACTCTCAAGCAATCCCATACTTTGAAGGGAAATGAATTCCTGTTGATGCAGTAGACAAATGTGTATTCCTTTGGTGCATTGGATGTTAAATTTTGATTTAACATCCAAGGCACCAAAGGATGTCTGATGTCTGATGTATGAATGATATTACCCGTATCATACTCATATGTTAAAGATTGTCTTCCAGTTAGTGTCATGTTGTCAAATGGCATGTCTTCTTGTTTAGTTTCAACAGGGAAAAATAGCCCATGGTCGAACCACTCACTCATAACCTCTCTTTCTTCTGTAGAAAAACGATTCAGATAAAGAGGTACTTCATTAAGTATGTGGGGGTAATTCTCAAACACTGCCTTCCTTTGTTTTCTTAGATTGATACAGGTACTTTTGTCTCGCTGACATTCTATTAATTGCCACTTTTCCCAAACCTGACGCAGATAGCTAAGATCTGTATCCAGAACACTGACCAACCCTTTAGTGACATCATGGACACTTTGGGCGCTCATCTGAATGAGCTCATCCAAGCTTGTCTTGATCAGGTCATACTCTCTCTTTGAAATGTGGAGTGAGTACCAGATGGTAGTCAAACTGCTCTCAATGTCCTCAGTGTCAGCAAACCGAACCAACATGTAGAGAAACATGACATTTCTTGCCATGACAAAAAGGTCAAAATCATTAAGAGTGATGTGAAGTTTTCCTTGGTATCTGGCAGGCAAGGAAGCAGCCGTTAACACAGTGTTGCGCAAGTCTCCACAACCAGCAGATAAGACACGATAGTCTCTAGTGAACTCATCTTTTGTTTTACCTTCTTCGGACCATTCGTTGCCATCAAGTTTAAGAAAGTCAATAGATAGGGTGTTTCCAAAGTAATGAGGTGAATCACAAACTCTCTCGGCTTTTGCAAGTTTAAGGTTTCTTGTACCAATTTCTATTGCACAGGATTTGATAGTATCTCTCATTTCTCTGCATGTCTTTTTATGAGCTGTCCAGTCACGCTGTTGACACTCCATATTACAGTACCATGTATTGTTACACTGTGCACACTAGAGGAGGGAGAGAAGGAAGAGAGAGAAATAAAAATATGTATGCAAACTAAAAACACTCATGACCATAAGTCTCACTCACCAAGGATACTGAGATCATTCCAAGCCTAGTGCTTCCAGCTCTCGGCAATTTTCAAACTACATGAGTCATTGACATGAGCCAATGACTTGACTCGAGACAGACTGAAGTTGCAATTTTTGGCTGAATCCACATGACACGAGTCTCTGCCACAAAATGACTTGACCTGACATGAGTCTCTTACCCAAAGACTTGACTCAACTTGAGTGAAAGACTTGAGTGTTTCAAAAATTCTGTGAAGATAAAATATTTGTTGGCACTGAGTGTCTTTATCACAGATGGCAAATACTGCATGGACCATTTAAACTAGGATGTTACATGTATGTCACAGACTCTTGCATCCCTTTCCGACAGCTACATAAAATGCTAACTAAATGAATGCAATTAATATTTTACCTGTTGCAGAAAAGTATGGACATTACAATAGATTAGAGCTATTAAATAATTACGAAAATGTTCTGTGCAGAATAATGAAAGTTAATGCAATATAAATATTTTTAAAGCAAAAAACAACAACTTAAGAATACAAACTTTAAAGAAACTCAACAAAGATTTTTTTTTTTTTGAATCAATATATTCCTCTTTTGAGAACAGCATTTTTCCTGTGAAATTCTTTCTATTTTTTGGTTAAATCATGCCCACCTTCACTTGGAACTGGCCATATATTTATCCCCAAATATGTGAAGGCATTCCCAAATATACAGACAGACAGAATGAAAATGACAAACAAACACATTCAAGTAGTCACACATAGATTTCTGCTGTAAAACAAAAATTACCTCTTTCACATCACCAGTCTTGCCGCAAGTGTTGCACTTCTTTGGTCCAAATACCTGACACTCAACAGAGCTGTGTCTGACTCTGTCTGTATCTCGGCATGATGTGGTGCAATACTCAGCCATTGGGCAGTCATCACAACGCACAAAGTGCTTGGGAGAATTTCTCACAACGCCAACAGTGTCCACGCTGAACATCCATGATGATCACTGTATGAGAAGTGATAAAACAATGTTGAAGCACTCAATAGTTAGCCAAAATGGCAGAGTCTAGAGAGTGAGCATGTAATTAAGTTCTTATCCAGTGTGAACAGAAATTTTTGGGTCTGTCCGTAATGTTCTGGATTCCAGTTATAAATGGCTGACAAAATGTGGGTTGATCTGAATAGCTTATCACATTGCACAATAGTGATACATTGGGCTTAGAATGCAAATATGGGTGTGCATTTGTATGAGTGCTTTTCTAGTTAATTATTAGACCAGAAAAACACATACAAGCAAGATGTATCATTTCACAATGTTATTGAAATACAGTTTAATAAGTTAGCAAAATGTTATCAGTGCTGTATTTAAATAATCAATATGAACACAAGTTTCTCTTCTTTTATTAGACTCATAATAAATGTGGACTTACTGTAATAATTTCTCGCCTCTATATTAAAAATGACTCATAGCATCCCCATTCCCCACACACATATTGTAAACAAAAAATCAGACGCTTCCATTTGTGTGGCTGAACTGGAACCGGAAAATGGAACCGGGTAATGACAGTTTCGGTCAGGTATCCGGGTACTAGGATACCCGGCACAGCCGTAATAGAGAAAGTTCACCTCCTCCAAAAATAAGCATTGTTATATCATGTGATACCAACCCATGATACCAACCATCTTCAAATTTATAGTACTATGTGACTGTACCAAATTACATGCAATTCGTATATTGGAAACCTTTAGGAACAAATTGAGATTTTCTGAGGTACAAGTACCTACTCAAGAAAATCTCAATTTGTTCCTAATGGTATTCAAAATAATTATATGCTTTGAATATGATTCATCCCTTTGTCAAATTACAATTCAAGCTGTCTTGGTGACCATAAAGAAACATTTGTATACATAAAAGTTGCAATATGATACTTGGCATTCAAAAATGAGTGGAAGGTGGAACAAGCCAAATTTCAGATTTCTGTTACTAACACTGGGTTGATCATAAGCAAGATTCCCAATGGTATGTGGCACTTAGGGTAATATTGTCCATTAGGAGAGTAGGATTTCAATCAGGATAAAAGTATATAGTGATCAGGATAGTATAGTTGAAATCGACCCATTTAGGCCCCCCAAAAAAGGCTTCAAAATCAGTGCAGTAACACTTTTTGTTTTTTGGGTATTTTTTTGGGGGTATTCTTTTTTTTTGCCAGCCAGTAAAATATGTGATACATGTATACACAGTTATTGGAACCAGACCAAATTTCCCATACACAAAGTATGGTGGCTAAGACAGGCCTCACAAATCGGACGAACGTTCATACCCCTATGTGAAAAAGTCGTTTAAAATAGCACGGTAGAATTCCAATCGATCCAGCAATTTTGGATGCAATTGGACATCGTTTCATAGCAAAAAAAAATGAAAATTAAAAATGGTGATGTGTGGCTCTGAGGCGATGCGCGTGGATACTAGAAATTGGAGACTTTTTTTTGTTGGCCTTAGCGATAGTTTTAGGATTGATATATTTCTTGAAAACTAGCATGTTCAAATGAACGTACGTTTCCACATACCAGTGCAGTTATTGCCACCCATGAATAGTAATTCATCCCTTTAAAATGTTCCTATACTTGGTTACAGTTTTGGTATCGTATCTCGCACAAGACAAGCCTCAGAGTCTGATCACAGTCTCTGGTCATCAACTGAAGCATCCTCTCAAGAGATAAGTCATCCAGAAACACCTGAAAAGTAAGATTGATTTTCATTTCATTTATGATCGCGTGTTATTAATATTGATAAATAATAAAAAGTTACACCAATGAGGTTACATAAATCAACCAACCTGTGAAAGTTTCAGCTTATTCCTTGATGTGGTTCACGAGAAAAGAGTGAACGCACATGTTTTGTGTACATTCTGTTAACTTCAGTGGCAAGTAGCTATAGAGGTCAAAACCAGTCAACTGCCTGTTTTGACTGTTGACCCAAATGTACACACAGGGGCATTTTTGACTGGTTTTTACTGTCATTTTGACCACCCTCAACAGTGGCATAGCCACTGGGGGGGGGGGGCACGTGCCCCCCACAAATTTCCAGTGCACCCCCAGGTGCCCCCCCACAAAAAATCCTGATAGTGCCTCAAAAAAAGAAAGAAAAAAAAAAGGGAAAAAAACCACTGAAAAGCAATGCCCCCTGTGCACCCCCATTGAAAAAGTCCTGGCTACGGTGCTGTAAAGTGGATGAGGGTATTAATTTTCATATATATATATATATATATATATATATATATATATAATTAGGGGAAAATTAATACCCTCACCCACTTTACACCAAATAAGTATCACATTACAATTTGACTTTTTGGTTATTTTTATACCGTACCTTTAATGCTGGTATTCGTAACGTGCATGAGCTGTTGAGGGCACACGTTGCAAAATTTGTACATTTGAGACAGATGTCTACACTTAGTTACATAAGTATCTTTTTTCCCCTTGTTTTCTTGTTAGTCCTTGGCATATTCGAGCAAGTTCTCCAGTGGCTCATGTCAGCTTCTCCAAAATCATCCAGACGGAGAACGAGCAGCAAGCGACGCTCGCCAAGACTCTAAAGAAACCATTTTCTCTCATCCAGGTGAAAACTTTCACAAAATTCACTAAAAAAAACATCTAATTTTAGTTGCCATGTGTTTACATATTATAAAGTGTAAACCTTTGGTAATTACTTGATTACAAAATTATTGAATTCTCATCACAAAACTATTTGGTGATGTGACTAAACGTCACAAGAAATTCCGTCTGACATAGTGTCATTTTTGACAAAATGTGATACCAGAAGTCTATTACCTACATAAAGTGTGCCACACATGTACTAACCTAGTCCACGGCATAGTACTCCAAGAACAATGGAATTGGTCCATTCATGACATTTTGTTCCACAGACTTACGTACACGCAAGGACTCTAAAAGAAGCAGTGCATTCTGGGAGACTTACCCGGCATATGAGAGGACATATTTTGTGCACACACCTTTGCGTTTATCGCATTCTCCCCACAGCTGATGGGGAGATGTAACTCGCAAACATGCATATATTGCAGACGTTGCAATCCCCTATGAAGCCCATAAGTATTCCTTGCGGGATACGGAGACACTTAAAATTACAAAATATAATACTAGGGAGATTACCGGCCCTGTTAAAGAGAAATTCGGTGTGAATACTGTGTCCGTCGAAGGCCTCCCGATTGGGGCCCGAGGAGCTTTATTACCCGATAAAAGGGTCTATTGTGGAGTAGCCCTTTCCGGTAATCAATTAGCCGTTTTGGCCCAGGTGGCCATTAAGGGATCGATATTTACATTCAATACATTTATGGCGTTATAGGATGCTGTCCTTAGGGCCAACTCCCTGTCGATCTCTGGCTCTTCTTCACCGGGGGTGTCACGCCACCTGCGAACCCCGTCGAGCCGGGACTGTCCAGTCCCTTAAATTGCCCGACTGACGGTGGGACGTCGCCCGGCAACTGAGTTCAGGGCCGGCTAGGCGTTGGAACTTGCCTCCCCCGCGCTTTACGCAGGGATGGTGGTATTTACCTAAATAATAATTGTTCGCCTACACGAGTCAAGCGCCTAATCCCATGATGCCCCATGGCAGGCCGGGCAGTGTAGCAAAACTCGTAACCATGCTGGTTGTGCGTGTGTGCATTTGGAGTACAATACCATGGTATGGACTACAGCAGGCTGGCACACTTCATGTAGGTAATAGACTTCTGGTGATATTACAAACTTGAAATGGATCAATGCTGTGATTCATTTTTCCACAATTGAATGCGTGCTAACAAATCAGAATGCTAGATCACAACTTCATTATGATGAACAGACATTAGTTATCAGAAGTTTTAAGCCCAAATTTGAATTCAAATCAATTAAAATCACATCAGTGAATGAATGACTTACCCTCCATTTTACAGATTGAGGAAAAAGCACTGGAGGAACTACGAGCCCATTACCACATACAGGACAGAACTGATGAGTATATCACTGTAGAACGGGCTACACAAGTCATTGCAACACCCCTTTGGAAGAAAGACAAGGACACAAGTTAACAAGAGGCTGCTTTAACCCTAACCATGCTGAACGCAACAAATGTAAACATCTTGTGGATCTTGTTGAAGTGAGCAGAGAACAAAAGATCCTTTGTTCTTGCTGATGGATCTTGTTGAACTGAGCAGGCTTCACACTTGGCCAACTGGTGGATGTTCTTGCATTGAGCAGGGTGTCTAGCCAGTTACTGAAGGGGGTTAGGGCAGCTTCACACTCGGACAACTCCACACTCGGACAACTCATGGATGTTGTTGCATTGAGCAGGGTGTCTAGCCAGTTATTGAAGGGGGTTAGGGCAGCTTCACACTCGGACAACTCATGGATGTTGTTGCATTGAGCAGGGTGTCTAGCCAGTTACTGAAGGGGTTAGGGCAGCTACACACTTGGACAACTGATGGATGTTGTTGCGTTGAGCAGGGTGTCTAGCCAGATGTTGAAGGGGGTTATGGTTAATATGAAAGGGCCTCATATGTCGGGGAAACTTAAGTCTACCCACTCTCAAGACTGTCGTGCTGTTTGATTGACTGCATTTATTACGGGCACGTAATGATAGCCACAGCAATATAAAAAAGACCTGACTACACCCCTAATTCAGTTTGTTCTTCTGTCCATCTGTCTGTTGTATACTACTCGAAACAATTTATGGAACACCGGATTTTTAAGATCAAATAGATTTGAAATGTTCCATGAACCGGGATTTTCATTTGCAACCCCCTCTCTCTTTCAGTAGTCATGTCATGAAATGTGTAATCACTACATGCATCCTTTATCATCTGTTTCATTGTGCAGTTGTTTCTCATCAATTCTGTGAAACATTGTGTTTATCTGAAATAAATGATCTTGCTTTAACTGAAATTATTCCGGTATTCCCTAAATTGTTTTGAGTAGTATATTACCCATAAACATATGGAACAGTAACATATGTGACCCAGCATGACAAAACCCACAAAAACGTCCCAGAAATAAAAAATGAGTTATTGGTATCATATGAAAGGGCAACTCTTTAGCTTTTCAGTGGTGAAAAAATTATATCCATCATGCATTCTGTTGGAAGTTATGGACTTTGAAAGTCGAAAAACAATGAAATTAGGATTTCGAGAAATACAGGATGTTTTGAAAAAAAAATGCACTAACAACCGCAAAATGGTTCTCGGAATTTCGCTTTTAAATCGATTTCAGTAATTTTGTTTGCAGGAAATTGTGAAATAAACATCCGCCGTGCGGGGTCACATATACACATATATATTGTTCATTATATGAAAAAAATAAATAAGTTGAACTGCCTGGCAATTCAATTAATAAAATATTTTGTTCTGATCAGTTGACCTGATGTTAGTTTCAAATTTGATTGTGTTTTATGTTTTGCCCACATTTAGACCAGTTAAACTACATAACATGTATTGATACTTTGGTGATAAAGATCCGTTTTATTTTTATTTAAATTGTATTTTTGTGTTGGTGGCATGCAATTTGTGAAGCACCATTGATCACTTTATGAAAATAGCGCTCTATACATTTTAAATTATTATTTTTATGACTCTTTTATTTGTTATCATTTTTGACCCAGAATTCACTTCACAGCAATTTTTCCAAAATTAATTTTTACTCATAAATCCATCACAGTGTTAATCAACTGTTGATTAAATTATAACACTGTGGCTAACAAACTGAGGCTTAATATCACAATTAATGTTATAACAGATATTAAAACAATGTATATAGAGACATTTTCTGCAAATAATTGTGTGCCTGTTCTTTGAAGTGGTAGCTATTTGGTTTCCATATACAAATAGTTTGTATTGAAGTTGAGACTGAGTATTATATAAATGATGTGAAATGTGAAACCACTTGTTTAAAAATAAAAGAGCACAATGTACCGAACTCAGTCAAAAGATATATATATATATATATATATATGTATATGTCTGTAAATGCATCCCTACTTGATAAGAATCAAGAGATATGTATATATATATACAGGGTGTCCCCATAAAAAGTTTTCCGAGATAAAAATTACTGTAATGGCAAAACTACGTTATATATGGGAAAGAGAAATATATCTCTAGAAAGGGCAGAATGTCCTCTTTGCAATGTATACAGCTTGTGATGTTATTGACACAGATGAGTGAACAAATTAGACAGATGTTAAGGGTACTGAAAGCAGGACTGTGACAAGTTTGCATATTTGAATAACAAATCTCAACCATGCAAGTGTGCAGAATACCAAATGCCTTTGTTTTTTCAACACATTCTTGAAAACAAGGAATGTACCTAAAACAATGTAATCTGCTTTGTTTTCGCTACTTACCTCAAAAGTTTAATGTGCAGGTTTTTTAAAATGCTTTTTGGACCTTTGTTAATCAAATATGCAAACTTGTCACAGTCCTGCTTTCAGTACCCTTAACATCTGTCTAATTTGTTCACTCATCTGTGTCAATAACATCACAAGCTGTATACCATTGCAAAGAGGACATTCTGCCCTTTCTGGAGATATATTTCTCTTTCCCATATATAAAGTAGTTTTGCCATTACAGTAATCTTTATCTCGGTATACTTTTTATGGGGACACCCTGTATATATATATATATATATATATATATATATATATGTCTGTAAATGCATCCCTACTTGATAAGAATCAAGAGATATGTATATATATATATATATATATATATATATATATATATATATATATATATATATATATATACTGAGGCATAATAGAAACTTACCACTTGTTTTGGAATAGCATAAAATTGTAATGGTTCAAAATGAGACAACACAACAATTTGGATTAGAAATGTTGGCATTTTATTGAGGAAATGTCGACGTTTTGTCCACTGTACTCGATCCCATCTGTATCCACTTCACCGCGAAACGTCAGAGGGTCACGTTGCCAAAATGAGTGCACATATTACATTTGTGCATTGTGATTACTGATAATTTAAGGTCGAAAAAGTGGTAAGTTTCTATTGCGTCTCAGTATATATATATATGTCTGTAAATGCATCCCTACTTGATAAGAATCAAGAGATATGTAGAGGAACCAACCGGTGTCTGTAAATGCATCCATACTTGATAAGAATCAAGAGATATGTACAGAAACCAACCCGTGTCTGTAAATGCATCCATACTTGATGAGAATCAAGAGATATGTACAGAAACCAACCGGTGTCTGTAAATGCATCCATACTCTATAAGAATCAAGAGATATGTACAGAAACCAACCAATGTCTGTAAATGCATCCATACTTTATAAGAATCAAGAGATATGTACAGAAACCAACCGGTGTCTGTAAATGCATCCATACTCTATAAGAATCAAGAGATATGTACAGAAACCAACCAATGTCTGTAAATGCATCCATACTTTATAAGAATTAAGAGATATGTACAGAAACCAACCCGTGTCTGTAAATGCATCCATACTTGATGAGAATCAAGAGATATGTACAGAAACCAACCCGTGTCTGTAAATGCATCCATACTTGATGAGAATCAAGAGATATGTACAGAAACCAACCGGTGTCTGTAAATGCATCCATACTCTATAAGAATCAAGAGATATGTACAGAAACCAACCAATGTCTGTAAATGCATCCACACTTTATAAGAATTAAGAGATATGTACAGAAACCAACCAATGTCTGTAAATGCATCCATACTTTATAAGAATCAAGAGATATGTACAGAAACCAACCAATGTCTGTAAATGCATCCATACTTTATAACAATCAAGAGATATGGATAAAAACCAAGTTTCAGCTTTATTTAAATGAGAAAATAGTCAAAATGCATTCAGATTGTTTGTAGTCATTCCAACAGGGAATTTCTGTCCTCGGATTGGACCCGAGACAGAAATATTTCAAGGGATGTTTGATACCATCATGAGCTTAACACCAAGTAATTTTCATGTAAAACTGAGATCATTTATGTTTTTTAATATTCCAGAATAGTGCATAGTGGCTTTAAATGTGTAATTTTTTGTAATTTGTCTGATAATTTTCAAACATGTTTTAGGGAGGAGGGCCAAAGTCATAGTACAGCCAAGCCTTTGAGAAGCCCGGCCTGGCCCAGGCTACCTGGCACTCTAGCCCAGCCAAGTAGAGCTCATTATAATGGCCGCAGTTGTGAACAAAATAGATTAGACATCTATTCATTAGTAGAGGTTTTTTTTGTGCTCTGCTATAGACCTCTAGCCCTGGGCCTTGGCAAAGCCCGGGCCTGGCCAGGCTTCTCGAAGGCTTGGCTGTGTTATGACTTTGGCCCTCCTCCCTTAGATTAGTTTGGAACTGGCTGAATGTTCCTTGCAAACTCCTTTCATTTACTTATCTTTGGCGGAAGGGCAGCCCCTTCAACCAAACTCATAGCCTCTTTGTCATGAAACATTATCTTTCCTATCCTGTACATTTTTTCTTGTGTAGTTTAACCGAAGTTCCGGTGGTAGGACCATCTCTGATTGTGAAAGATATGTCGCAGCTTCTCTCCGAGGGTGATACAACAGACCCTATTCATGATATTGTACTCAAGGTAAATGCTCAATAAGTCCTTTGCAAAATTGCATCATTTGAATGATGTCTGGTATACTGACTTAATTCAGTGGCAAGTGTGTATTTTATTGGCAAAAATACACATGTGTAATACCATAACATACGTGCACTTGGTATTCAATCTCCGAGGCATTGTAGACAAGTTGCTGGTCTCACAGTCTTCCGCAAAAGGCCGTGTTCTCTGCTGCCTCATCCACTGGACAGTCTTAAACTACCTCAGCTTAAGGCATACCGTTCTACCAGGCTGTCATCTGCCTCCCATCAACATACACTTGTTATTCCAAAATCTCGTACCTCACAGCATCAGAGGTCCTTTTTAGCTTCTTATGCCAGGCTCTGGAACTCTTTACCTGCCTCTGTTGTGAATGTTCCATCTGGTCAGTCCTTCAAATCCAATGTTCATCATCATCTGATTAACTCTAACCTTCCCAAATCCTCCAAAATCCTCTTTGCTAAAGTGAAGGATTTTGAAGGATTGAGGTTACATGCTACATGCTACATGCTTGAGTCAGAGTGCCAGACATTCAAATGAAGGCCTATTTACTTTCAGTGATTTGGAATCAGCTTTCAGTGATGTGTTCATTTGAGAGACTTTGGTTAGCTGAATTTGTACTATTGCCTATCCCCTTTCAGCTACCAAAGTGGTATCAGACATCTATTTTCTGAAATAGATATGTCAAACTTATATTGCCCTTAATATTTTCTATTCATTAAGCCAGTCCTTTTCTGCTCATTGTTCATGACATGAGCAATCTTCTTGAAATGTGATGTGATCTGGGAAAACCCTTCACATGGTGAAATTTGTCATTTTTGTGTTATATACATCAAATTAACGAGGACACTGTGCTATTTTTAAAACTGTTTTATTCATGATTCTAGGTTGTCTATAACGTGAGTTATGCTCTCGGGAAGTTATAGCCGCCGCTGCCCTTAAAAAAAAACAATTGCGGAAACAAACAAAAAAAACGTCATTTTAATCATCATCATCATAAAACTATGTTTTTACATATAAAACGATGGAATTTTTATTTAATATTTTCAACAATGATCATTTAGATATTAACAATTAAAAAGGTAACACAAACTCAAATTGTCAAAAGAAAAATTGGGGACTATTTTGCCATTATCTTCAAAACAAGTTCGCCGACATCGGACGGGTTTTCCCAGATCGCATCACAAATGATTATTTTTATTATATTATTTGCTGATGTAGGTTGGTCAAAAGACAATTGCAGCCCATAAGTACATTCTCGCTGTACGCAGTGATTACTTTCGCCGCCTCTTTCTTCAAACACTGCCCCCTAACGTCAACACCTCTGCCAATGACACCCCCTCAAACTGCCCGTTCCCCGACGATCCCCGGAAAATTCACGACATCACAGAAAAGACAGACTACAGTGCATTGGCACACCTCTTGCAGTACATCTACACCGACGCCTGTGATTTGTTCAACCCGGACTACCATCACAACATGTCACCTCCCGGGATATTGCAAAGTCCCACCGCCGTCGGTTTTGACGTCAGTGACGACTTTGGCCATTTGACGATGAACGAGCACAACCGGCACCGATCCGCGTTTGGGGTTTACCAAGAACAGAGGGAGAAGAGAGGCAGGAAAGACGGAAGGAACGAAGGAGGGAAGAAAACAAAGAAGGGAGAGGGAGGAAGAAAGAAGGATGAGAGCGATGCGATGGTTCCAGTGAGGAGTCTGATTGACTTAGCCAAGAAGTTTGGTGTAGGATCACTTGTGAAGAGGTAATGTTCTATTCTTGTAGATTTCTTGCATGATATTTTTCCGAAACGTGATGAGCTCCAGCGGAAACATCCAACGTATGTAGTCACTTACATCACTATTTATGACAGTCATGTCAAGAACAGTGCAGTGTCCATAATATATCAAACCAAACTCACATAGTAACGAAAGCACAAACTTTATAACTCCATTTTTAGTTTGTTGACTAACACTGACATGTGATCAATATGCATATTATATTTTTTCTGGCTCTGCAAACTCATGACTATATTAAATTCATCCCAGTTTTCAAACTTCAATCTGGACATTTCAGAAGACTGAAATAAATTGTAATGTTTTAAC
Source organism: Zoroaster sp. YZ-2022 (assembly GCA_029582265.1). Classification (NCBI taxonomy): domain Eukaryota; kingdom Metazoa; phylum Echinodermata; class Asteroidea; order Forcipulatida; family Zoroasteridae; genus Zoroaster; species Zoroaster sp. YZ-2022. Next base: position 11,070,100 of record CM055837.1, on the reverse strand, counting down.
TTCATCATCCCTTTCTGTTTGACGTCAAGGCTGGATCAGGTCAAATACAAAGATGGCCGCCTGCAGAATTTCAGACCCAGCACCAAGCGGCTGGCGTTCAACCGATGGCAGCTCTCCCAGCTGTGCGACGTGGTGCTCTGCTCGGAGGAAGGAACGTTATATCCATGCCATAAGTGTATCCTGGTTGCCAGACTTGAGTATTTTCAGGGCATGCTTGGGTCTGGCTGGATAGAGGTATGATACATTGTATTTTACATTTTTTGCATTAAAATGTTTTGATAGTGATTTGATAGCAGTTCAGACATTGTGATTGGTTGAGACTTGATCATGTGGGGGTGCCTTACGTCACGCAGTCTTTACAGTTTAACCCTCCTACACATGGAGGCCACTCCGATCCACAACATTCTGTTCTTTAGCAACCTTCAGTACATACATGTACAAACCTGCTGTCCTTTCCAAGTAATCTTACAAAATCAACTGTGTGCCACCCAAGGACACTGTAAATGTTTGAACATATTAGTATGGCCTGCAATGTATCAATGGGAGACCACCTCAATCTCAGTGGTGTGACAGTGCACAGAAGGGTAACCATAGGAGGCCACTGGCAACAGCTAATGACTTGGAGTGGCCTGAATGGGTTGTTTCAAAAATTGCACTGATTGTAGGAGGGTTTTAATGACCAATAATAAGTAAGTAGCCATGAGCAATCGCATGGGGGCCCAATATAATGAACATTTGGTTTGACCATGGAGGAAGAAAACAGAAGGAGTCACAACGAAGGCATATCAAAGGTTCAATGTCTTTTGCCGCGGTCGTAAAATTTCTAAGCCAGCGCTAATCGTTTAATCCGATTATCGAGGAGAACTACAGCCAGGCTTTCTTTGCACATGCGCATTGCGCGCATTGCTGACGCGTTGTCCTATTGCACTACACGGAAGGCTGGCTCGATCCAACTCGACACGAATCCAACACTGCAATATCTTCATTGCACAGCATCGCACAAATATGAGGATTGAAATGATAAAAAGCTAAACAACACGTCTTTGAATTTGACAATTTGTTGGCTTCCGGGAGATCACGGAAATATCCTTAAAATAAGTTGCTAAAAGACACTTTATTGTAACATCTGAATGTTATATTTACCGTAAGTCAGCTTCGGATTCGCCAAATTCGACGATCAAAACACCAAAATACTCGGTGGAAAAATCGCTATTAAAGACAATGAACTGCGCAATATAAAAAGCCCGCGAAAAGTAGTGCACATACGTTTTGTTTTTATTCGTTTGCTACAGATTTCTACCCTCCAATTATGTATGCCGGTCGCAAGCAGGCCGAGCGGCAAAAGACATTGTACACAAGGGGATTATCGCGGTCGTAAAACTGGTAAGCGTAGCGGGCGGCCGTAACGTATTTTCAATGGGCCACTCCGAAGTGCTAATTGGTTATGAGATAAGAGGCTGTAGTTCTCCTCGATAATCGGATTAAACGATTAGCGCTGGCTTAGAAATTTTACGACCGCGGCAAAAGACATTGAACCTTTGATATGCCTTCGTTGTGACTCCTTCTGTTTTCTTCCTCCATGGTTTAACTGAATACGGCTCCTATTTTATGTATTTGCATTGCAGCCATGAATCATAATAACAAACAACCACTATAGTGAGACCCTGTGTTGTTTGTTGAAGCTGAGTCCCACTGTTCATCTGTATCCATTAAGCTTGGGCAATAACATGATACCATCATATATAGCGATACCTTTTTTATTCGATTACGATATCGAGAACCTTTTTAAGTTATCGAGATATCGGCAAATATATCGCGATTAAAAAAAAATCGACATTGTGATTCAATTTAGAACAAATTAGAACAGTCTTTTCAGCTTTTGGAAGTGAGAAACAAAAGTGAACTACTTCAGAAGTACATACACGCTATGCAAACGAATTTGTGATTTATTGTGACGCTTGTTTTTTTTTTCCCCCTATGCTATCATTGTATATTGTTTGTAATTCATGTTTTTCTTTGTTTCCGCGCCTTGAGCGCCCAGCAGGGTGGATATGTGCGCGCTACAAATCTTTATTATTATTATTATTATTATTATTATTAGGGGTACATACCTGTGGTTATCGGCTCTGAAGCAATCCTGCATGAATGAAAAAATAATCGCGATATTATCGAAAATCGCAACATATATTTGCCGATATATCGTGGATGAAAAAAAATCGATATCGCCCAAGCTTAATATCCATTGGTTGAACCTGAATCGATATGGCTTTTCTTTGAATCAGGCCTCGTCAAGTGACCCCTTAAAGATGCCCCTCCCTGGCTCCATCCTGTCAATCATTCTAGAGTACATCTACACTGACGACGCCCCATTGGTCAGGTCCTGCACTGACATCGAGTTGCTGTGTAACACGCTAACCACGGCCGAGCAGCTTCTCATTGGTCGACTCAAGGAGATATGCGAGGTGGCTCTTGTCGACTTAAGTAAATTACTTAGCAACCATTTTTAACTCCCAGTCTTTGTTTTTTTTTCGGGATTATTCCTTCAGCAAATGTTTGATAATGCATAGAAATATAGACACAAACTGAAATCAAGAATATATTAACGAAGGAAATTTTTTTTGCACGTGAAGTAAAGGCAGGTTCATACTTCAACACAAATGTGAAATGAATTGTCATCAAAAGTTGAGATTCACTGCAAAAACGGGTTTTGACATTACGATGTTCATTTGAAAAATTTTGATTTTGATCTACTTTTTGAAATTTTTTACTTGGTACTTGCACTGAACAAAATGAAGTTGTTGAATCTCTGTCTTTTTCTTTTTTAGCTAGTCCCTGTACTGAACAAAATGATTTGTTGGTTTTTCTCTGCCCACCGGCCAGGCTGGCTAGTTGGCTGAAATTGGGTAGACTTCTTTAACGAATTGGGACTGTGAATTCAAATTCTATTATTTCAGCAGTATTATAATTATTAACCCTCCTACTTCTGGTACCTTTTTCATACAAGTTGATCCACCATTTGAAACCATCCGCTTTTGTGGTTTTGAATGGTGAAATAACTGTGTACAGTATTGATTCCCCCAAATGGTTTTGAATGGTAGGTCAGCTAATACAAAACCTTGTTTGGATCTTTCCAAATGGTAGGTCAGCTAATACAAAACCTTGTTTGGATACTTCTAAGTGGTGAATCAATGGACCCTCTATGCATTTGAATGGATTTGAATGGTAGTAAAGCTTGCTACCAACACTGTTCAAATGGTATCACCATGTGTGTACAAAACTAATGGGCATTTTGGTAAGTGGAAATTTTGAATGGTTTCAAATGGTCAAACAGTAGGAGGTTTAATTGACATAAGTGTTTATACTCCCTAATTGTATTTATCAATATTATTGTGAATTGTGATGTTATGAAAATAAAGCAAAAACAAATAAACAAACCTGTTTCCCTATTCTTGCGGTAGTTTCCCTGAGGAATGTTGCAGAGCTTCTCCAGTTTGCCTCAGTCTATCGAGCCGACCAGCTCAAGAAGACATGCCATCAGTACATCGGTCTGAACCTAGCATGCTTACTTGAAGCGAGGACGCTGGAGATACTGAGTAATGATGTTCTCCTGGACCTTACTAAGGCGTACAAAGATATGGTAAGGCAAAGGAGAAGAAATTAACCCTAACCCCCTAGGTATTCTGGCTATGAACCTTCCTCAATCCTCCAAAATCCATCAGTGCACTTTTGGAAACATGCCCTTATCTACAAAATGCACAGTGCATTTTCGTTGATCTTTTATATACAGCACTTATGGCCTGTACATCTTGTCAGGTAGTAATTTTGCCCCATTTGAAGAGGTGAAAGTACCAGTTTCCAACAGTGCTGAATTTTTCCCCAAATGTGCCCCTTGGAGGACTTTGCAGGATTTGGGGTGGTTAGGGTTAAAGATGTATTGCCTGTTTTTTCTGCTATTTGACCAAATATTTTCAGATTTCTTTTCTTTTGCGTCAGAACATTGCTATAGAACTATGCTGCAAAATGCCCCAAACTTGTAGCCTGAGTGTACTTCACCACCAGATGTTCACGAAATGAATAGCTGCATTGAACAATATGTGCATCAAAGTCATAACTCATATAATTTAAGACCTGTATTTTATAACAGATTCCATCTATGCCATATCGCATCATCACACCGTATCAAGAAGGACCAGACATCAGCCACATCGAAGAGGAACCCTCAGCACATGTCCACAACGCCACCAATGTCAAAGGTCAAGAAGTCACAGGAAGCGAGATGATCAGCTTTGACCAGGGGAACTTCGACGACATCATCAAGAAGGCCAAAGCGAGTAGGAAAGTCGGAAGAAAGATCAGAAAGAGCTTGCCCTTCAGCGAGTCCGGGGAACACCTGGCGGCTGCCGCACTACCGGATGTGATTCCCAGAACTGTTTCCATGGAAACAGACGATTTAGCATTTACGATAAATGAGATGGCAGAAGGCACCACTGAAGCGGGAAATAGCTCCACAAGTGCTAGCCCGGTGTCCTCACCGACGGATCCAGCGAGTGCCGATATCATCAAGGTACTTCAAGGAGAACAGAATCGTGGGACCAGGGAATCGGAAGTCGCCATGATGCATCCCGGTGACCGGGATGCATCCTCGGGCTTACAGAGTCTACAGGGACAGTGGATTAAGAAAGAGAGGTCAGAGGTCATTGCCGAAAGAAGACCGGCCAGACCATTCCTGATAAGAACATGGATAAGGAAGACAACCAGGTGAAAAAATGGCAAAGGTAAGGAGACTGATGGGATATTCCATGTACACTACTGAACATAGTAGTGTGACTATTGACTATGGATTCATTCAATTAACCCTAACCACCCTGAATCCATCAAAATCCATCTCCCTGTATTGGAAGATTTTGGTGGATTCAGGATACCTCCACATTCAACATGTGGCGGATTTTGATGGATTCAGGATTTCAATAGTTTTTAACTGCTTGGTCATGTTGGTTGATGGATTATAGTTACATGTACTGTATATGTTAGATTTTGATGGATTCTATGCAGCAACATACTATACAAATTTTCATGTGAGCATGGTATCCTGAATCCGCCAGAATCCGCCAAAATCCGCCAAAAATTTAGTGGTGGATTTTGGCGGATTCAGGATATGTCCAATATCTACACTGGCGGATTCTGATGGATTCAGGACACCAGCATTTTGTGTGTGACAAAATTGGTGGATTTTGGTGGATTCAGGATACTTTCTAGTAAAAATACCCAAGGGGTTAGGGTGTTAATGATCATTCCTAAATACCCCAACAAATGGATTCAACTGTTTGATTATTTACAACAGAAATCCATTGTCCATTATTATAGGGTCAAATAGGTTTGTGTTGATAGCATGGAGTACCATGGCTGAGTGGTTTAGTGCATCGGATTTGTGTTCTGATGGCCGAGTCGTCAGAATGTGGGTTCGAATCCCGGCTGCGACCATGGTGCTTGTGTCCTTGAGCAAGACACTTTACCATAATTGCTTCTCTCCACCCAGGGGTAAATGGGTACCTGTGAGGGCAGAGTTGGTTGTTGTGTTTGATTAGCCCATATGCGCCAAAATGGCAGCAATTGAGCTGTATACTCCCCAGGGAGCTGAGATGGTTTCAGGAATGATTTATGCGCCTGATGAGCAGGGGTAATAATGTAATAATGCGCCTTGAGCACCAGTTTGCTTGATAAATGTGCTATATAAGTCTAGATGATGATGATGATGACGACGACGACGATGATGATTTATCTCAGAATCACACAACTCAAGAGAGATTGAATACATGGTCCTACCACAAACCTACATTCTATTTATCCCTTCCCACCATGCAAACCATTTATTGTATTATTCTTATATTATAGTTAAGAATATCCCTGTTTCTAGAGAAAATGAGTTATAGGTCAATCAGTATTTTTTTGTTGCCATCTTGCTGCAAACAATTTAAGAATACAAAGCTTATCGAACAACTAAAGAATAAGGCTTTTGTAGTCCTTCTTCACAGTCCATACCCAAGCAATACATGATTTTTGAACGTGTAGGCAAACCTACAGGTTGCTATTATAGAAATCAGACATAATACAAGCCGATCCTTTCAACAGCTGTGTTTGTGAAACAAGGTCAGGGAAAGTAAAATCAATAACATGCTCAGTTTTAATAATCCTATTGATTTTGGTATCACATGAAAGTGAATTTCGTGAGCAACAATCATTTTATGTGCAAAAATCGTTTCATTAATTTTTTTTTTTTTCAACAAATTCTTCTTGGTGAAAAAAGAGTTTAGAAAAAGTGCCTGTAAGTGGGTAGGCAATTAGGTAACCTGTGAAAGAAATCTGTAATGAAAGGGTTAATATTCTTCCCAAAAGTATACTAAAACAATAAAAAATACTAATTAGTAGGTCTAGGCCTGACTAACTATCCTAAAAAAGTTTAGCTGAAAATTAGATTTGGGGGGGCAGGGGGTCTGACCACGTGAAACTGACCGATACAATTTGGGGGTTTTCACGGTGCATAAAACTAATACGTAGCCTACATGTATAATGATACATGTAAAAATTAATTTAAAAAAATACTGAAACCTCGTGGACCGGGTCAAACTGGTACTTTCACCTCTTCAAAGTATGTAACCTTCAGGGTGTGTGCACCAGCGAGAAGGCCCAATAAAAGAAGGAAAAAAATTTAAAATAACAATTTAATTTTAAATTAAACCGCAATTTATTCACAGCAACCATGTAAGATTTTGAATACATACTACATAACTACGACATTATACAGCATTTACTTTGTTCACAAATCATTTAGGCTTTGGCAGACTTATAAGGCAAGCTTCTAATCTATGTATACTGTGTAATTATATTGTAATTAAGAATTATGATCCAGTTATGGTATCTTGGCGTAGTATAATCTAAGGCTGTGCCGGGTATCCGGGTATCTGGATACCCGACCGAAACTGTCATAACCCGGTTCCATTTTTCGGTTACAATTATCTGTAAACGACTTTTTAAAATTCGGACTTAACATTTGAGCGGTGCCAACAGAAATCTGTGACTCTTGCATAATGTAATGTTTCTTGCATAATGTAATGTTTACACTTTTTACAATTTAATTTTGTCAAGAAGAGATTCAAGAGATTACACTAGATAACGCCTTTGTAATATTTTACGGACAGTTTCCACACACTTTCCTCCAACTGATTCAGTGTGATACAATGTTTGCATGTTGTTTGCAGTTATTGGATTAGTGCATGCTTTATGTCTGCACTGGGAGTGTGTGCCATGAGCTGTTAATACATGGGATATTATTATAGGGAACGTCCACATTAATTGTTGCGCTATTAATAAAATGAGTGTTGTTGAAATTGAAAATTAAAACAAGTATCCGGGTATCCGAATTTTCTTGATTTCGGGTATGTAGTTCCAAAAATATCCGAAAACGCACAGCCCTAGTACAATCTAGAAGTCAAAGTAAAAATCTAATTTAAGTTTTTATTACATTAACCATATAAGATTGTGTACACATACTACATAACTATGAAATATGGCATAGTACAATCTAAAAGTAAAAATCTAATTGATGTTTTAACCCTAACCACCCCCAAATCTTGCAAAATCCCCCAAGGGGCACTTTTTTGGGGGAAATTCAGCACTGTTGGAAACTGGTACTTTCACCTCTTCAAATGGGGCAAAATTACTACCTGGCAAGAAGTACAGGCCATAAGTGCTGAATATGAAAGATCAACAAAAATGCATTTTTGGTTGTATTTGTTTTGTTGGGGTCAAATTAATAATGATAATGATGATAATGATAATGATAATGATAAAAATTTATCTCAGAACCACACAACTCGAGATTGAATACATGGTCCTACCACAAACCTATTCTATTTATCACTTCCCACCATGCAAACCATTTATTGTCTTATTCTTGTATTATAGTCATGAATATCCCTGTTTCTAGAGAAAATGATTTATAGGTCAATCAGTATTTTTTGTTATAGGTATTAACTTTTTGTTAACTTGAAACACTAATGCTCCTAGGCAATACTTATATCAATCACAGAACCGACAAGCCAGTATGCCATATTAAAAGGGAGGTAGAGGGCTATAGTTGATTATATTATCTCATTCTACTACTACAAGGGTCAAAATCAGTCAAAATGTTCATATACTTCCCAAGGTATATCTAAAGTCGAATGATCCTGCCAAACCTTGCATGTAGTAAGTACATTTACAGGTCAAAATGAGTCAACCGTTTTTGACTGGTAAAAGCATTGTCTGGTATTGTTCATGGTGGTCAAAATGACAGTAAAAACCAGTCAAAAATGCCCCTGTGTGCACATTTGGGTCAACAGTCAAAACAGGCAGTTGACTGGTTTCGACCAATAAACATGTAGCTACTTCCCACTGAAGTGCAGCAATAGAAGCAGGGTTAATAATGGTGAATTGAACCTTGGGCTGTTATTGAACTACCTGTCCAATAGGTGCTGTTAGAGGAGAACCAGCTTGGAAATCAATAAGTGCATGTTTTTCCAGTCTGTTCTTTTCGGTATTGTCAATTACAACCTTGGCTACTTCCTCCAGGTCACCCAGTATCTTTTTCTTCTTTTTGAGTAAGTCATTGACGTTGGTGTGTGACATACATGTAAGGGTCTTGATTGTTTCCAGGCATTGATCCACTGTTGCAAGCTTCTCATTCTGATTTATCAGAGAAATCTTTATTTCCGTGGCCCTCTCCTGTCCAGTTTTTGTGATCTGGTCATGGAGTTTTTGTTCTTGCTGTCTGATATACGCAATGTTGGAGTTTGCCGTCTGGGAAATCTTATATTTGGTGTTGGGAATGGCGAATTCAAACCTGGTGCTGGAGTGCACCGTCATATCTCGGATTGCTTTTAGCTCAGTCTTCTTCACTTCTGCTGTGGCCATGAGTTTGAACACTGACTGTTTGAAGAGACCGCCGGCTTCCTCCGTAGTGTAGTACATGTGCTCCGGCTGTTTGTGGTTGTCGACGATGCACTCGGCACAAATGAGCATCTGGCACTTTTCGCAGAAGAGGCACATGTCCTGTCCGGGGTGTTTGTCACACTTTGGTGTGTGCTGAGTGATGGCGACCTGGCTGGACTGTGCATCCGTCAAGGGTGTGATCTTGTGCGACTTCATCTTGGAGAGCCTCTGGTGTGCCTGCTGGCAGGCAATGCAGAGATAATCTTCACAGTCCAGGCACCTCAAGATGGCTTCTTTCTCCTCGTCGCACGCCTGACATACGACCTTTATCCTCTGACCCTTAATGATCAACTCCTGTTCGTTGATCTTTTCAATAAGGGATGCCATGGAGACATTGTCTGGCAGCCCCAGGATGCCTTCCTCGGTCAACTTTGTCTTGTCTCTGCAGACAGGGCAGACGAGAACAGCAGAATCTTCAGATTTGTCTGTCGCTATTTCTGCGAGACAATCGGAGCAGAAGCAGTGGGAACATGCAAGGAGTTTGGGCTTTCTGTATCAGTTAAAACAGATCGTGCACTCGAGATGACCCTGGCTGATTTTGTCCAGAAAGGATGAAGTCGTTACTCCAGTTGCCATCTTGCTGCAAACAATTTAAGAATACAAAGCTTATCGGACAACTAAAGGCTTTTGTAGTCCTTCTTCACAGTCCATACCCAAGCAATACATGATTTCTGAATGTGTAGGCAAACCTACAGGTTGCTATTATAGAAATCAGACATAATACAAGCAGATCCTAATACAAACAGCTGTGTTTGTGAAACAAGGTCAGGGAAAGTAAAATCGATAATACGCTCAGTTTATATGTAATCCTATTGATTTTGGTATCACATGAAAGTGAATTTCATGAGCAACAATCATTTTATGAGCAACAATCGTTTCATTAATTTTTTTTTTTCTTCAACAAATTCTTCTTGGTGAAAAAAGAGTTTAGAAAAAGTGCCTGTAAGTGGGTAGGCAATTAGGTAACCAGTGGGACATCCTGTTGAAACAAATCTGTAATGAAAGGGTTAATATTGTTACCAAAAGTATACTAAAACAATAAAAAATAATAATTAGTAGGCCTAGGCCTGACTAAAATTAGAGTTGGGGGGGGGGGGCAGGGGGTCTGACCACGTGAAACTGACCGATACAATTAGGGGGTTTTCACGGTGCATAAAACTTATACGTAGCCTATAATGATGCATGTAAAAACTAATTTATAAAAAAAATACTAAAACCTCATGGACCGGGTCAAACTGGTACTTTCACCTCTTCAAATGGAACAAAATTATTACCTGACATGAAGTACAGGCCATAACTGTTGAATATGAAAGATCAATGAAAATGCATGGTGCATTTTGAAGATAAGGGCATGTTTCCAAAAGTGCACTGATGGATTTTGGAGGATTCAGGAAGGTTCCTAGCCAGAAGGTTCATAGAAGAGAAACATGATCCATTCGCCTTATTCATGATGAATACGAAAGTCATTCTCACTACCGCACTCTGTAGCTTACATGCTGCATGCACCAGCGAGAAGGCCCAATAATCTGATAGGGGAAAGAAAACAAATTTAAAATAACAATTTAATTTTAAATTAAACCACAATTTATTCACAGCAACCATGTAAGATTTTGTATACATACTACATAACTACGACATTATACAGCATTTACTTTGTTCACAAATCATTTATAGGCTTTGGCAGACTTATAAGGCAAGCTTCTAATCTATGTATACTGTGTAATTATATTGAAATTAAGAATTATGATCCAGTTATGGTATCTTGGCGTAGTATAATCTAAGGCTGTGCCGGGTATCCGGGTATCTGGATACCCGACCGAAACTGTCATTACCCGGTTCCATTTTTCGGTTCAAATTACCCGAAAATGACTTTTAAAAATTCGGTCTTAACATTTGAGCGGTGCCAACAGAAATCTGTGACTCTTGAATAATGTAATGTTTACACTTTTTACAATTTTATTTTGTCAAGAAGAGATTCGAGAGCTTACACTAGATAACGCCTTTGTAGTATTTTATGGACAGTTTCCACACACTTCCCACCAACTGATTCAGTGTGATACAATGTTTGCCTGTTGTTTGCAGTTATTGGATTAGTGCATGCTTTATGTCTGCACTGGGAGTGTGTGCCATGAGCTGTTAATAGAGGGGATATTATTATAGGGAACGTCCACATTAATTGTTGTGCTATTAATAAAAAAAGTGTTGTTGAAATTGAAAATTAAAATGGCTATCCGGGTATCCAAAGTTTCTTGATTTCGGGTATCTAGTTCCAAAAATATCTGAAAACGCACAGCTCTAGTACAATCTAGAAGTCAAAGTAAAAATCTAATTTAAGTTTTTATTACATTAACCATATAAGATTTTGTACACTTACTACATAACTATGAAATTTGGCATAGTACAATCTAAAAGTAAAAATCTAATTGATGTTTTAACACTAACCACCCCTAAATCTTGCAAAATCCTCCAAGGGGTACTTTTTGGGGGAAAATTCAGCACTGTTGGAAACTGGTACTTTCCCCTCTTCAAACGGGGCAAAATAACTACCTGGCAAGAAGTACAGGCCATAAGTGCTGAATATGAAAGATCAACAAAAATGCATTTTTGGTTGTATTTGTTTTGTTGGGGTCAAATTAATAATGAAAATGAAAATGATAATGATATAATGATATAATGATATAATGATATAATGATATAATGATATAATGATATAATGATATAATGATATAATGATATAATGATATAATGATATAATGATATAATGATATAATGATAATGATATAATGATAATGATATAATGATAATGATAAAATGATAATGATAAAATGATAATGATAAAATGATAATGATAAAATGATAATGATAAAATGATAATGATAAAATGATAATGATAAAATGATAATGATAAAATGATAATGATAAAATGATAATGATAATGATAAAATGATAATGATAAAATGATAATGATAAAATGATAATGATAAAATGATAATGATAAAATGATAATGATAAAATGATAATGATAAAATGATAATGATAAAATGATAAAATGATAAAATGATAAAATGATAAAAGTGCTATATAAGTCTAAATTATTATTATGTAAATTCTTTTGTAAATTCTTTTGTAAGTTGTTGGTTCTGAGAAGAACCGTGTAGATGACTTTGTGTTGTTCGTAGAACCACCAACCCATAAAAGGGATTCAAGAAAGAGATTCAATAATGCAATTTCTATTGCTGAATATTATATGTCACGTGTCATTAAGAACTGATGGAGTTATTTAAGTGCCATTCTGGTGTTTGACAATGGGTCCATGGACTTCTCTGCTTCAGCTCAGGAAAAGAAAAGAAAAACAATACATAGATATTTTTGTATTTTTGGGACAAATAAAATTCTAGTTTAAAAACATGTGGTTTCTTTTGTCAGTCCTAGTATGCCAGATGTAACAGGACCAGATCTACGCAGCATTATGCAATCGGAAGCATTCTTGTCGTCGTCCCCAAGGAAGTCATCCTCCCCAAGGAAGTCGTCCTCATCCTCGAATTGGCAACCCTCCAGCCAAAAAATCACAGAAACAGCGCAAGAAAGAACAGGAGAGGCCGGCAGATAGTGCCACGTCACCCTCCCCCGTGTCTCCAGTGGGAGAAAATAAGCCAGCATGCCCATGGTGAGGCACTAGGTCATGAAAATGACTCCATTTAAGCATTTATATAGTTCTTCAGGCATGCAACTTTTCAGCTGATCAGCTGATTTCCTCTTTTTTTTCTTTAACCCTCCTGCTTTTGGTACCTTTTTCATACAAGTTGATGCACCATTTGAAACCATTTCGCTTTTGTGGTTTTGAATGGTGAAATAACTGTGTACAGTATTGATTCCCCCTTGAATGGTAGGTCAGCTAATACAAAACCTTGTTTGGATCTTTCCAAATGGTAGTACAGCTAATACAAAACCTTGTTTGGATACATTGTAAGTGGTGAATCAATGGACCCTCTATGCATTTGAATGGATTTGAATGGTAGTAAAGCTTGCTACCAACACTGTTCAAATGTTTTCACCATGTGTGTACAAAACCAATGGGCATTTTTGAAAGTGGAAATTTTGAATGGTTTCAAATGGTCTATCAGTAGGAGGGTTAATAATAGTGCTATAGAAAACTGAAAAACACTGTACAAAGTTTTGTGTGCTCGGCCATTTCCTCTTTTTTTTTGCAATTACAAAGTTACATGTCTGGTCTTTACATGCTGCGGCCATTTTGGTTAGATTTCCTATTGACAATGAAACAAAAACAGTAATTACATTGTCCAGAAGATGATCAGAGCATATTGACCGAAACGTCGATTTATGACCACAAGTACTTTTCAGAACTAATTACTACGCAAAAGAGATTTTATTCCACCGCAAACGGTCTTTGAAAATATTACTTAACAATAATTACATTGTCTTATTAACCCTCCTATGCCCAGGCTGAAATTTGGCCCAGTAAGCACCGCACCCACAGACAGTCGCTTGAGTATTTTTGGTTGCATTGCCAATTGTTCACACATGTGTATTTTTCTCTAAGAGTGCTGGAGTTAGTGGCAAAGTCAAACACACTTGTGTATGTCCTACATAAGTTATATGCAGAGTCACACAGAGCTGTGTATGTACTGCATAAGTTAGCAGCAGACTCATATGCAGTTGAGTGGTTTTGGTTTGACCTCCTACCAGAGCCACATGTCCTTGCATTTATTTGAGTGCACTGCACAATGTCAGTGGGTTGGGAGTTATATGACATAAAACACAATAAAGGGGGCCACTTTCCTACCGTCACGTTAGCAGTTTTTCTTATGGTTGTAATTTTTTTTTAAATATCTGAAACCACCCAAAAAGAATTTCAACATGAATAGACATGCATGCTTATCCTAAAGATAATTTGAGTTGATTATTACTATTATTTTTTTAATTACCCTAAAATTTCCATCAACAAATGGACGGAAAAGTGAGGTAACTTTTCCGTCCAATTTTATGGAAATTTGAGGGTAAAAAAATAAATAAAAAAATTTAAAAATAAAATAAATCAACTCAAATTAGTTCTTGTATAAGCCTGCATGTCCATTCACATGTTGAAACACTTTTTGGTCGGTTTCAGGTACTTAAAAATAAATAACAACCATTGGAAAAACTGCTAACGTGACGGATGCAAAGTGGCCCCCTTTATTGTGTTTTATGTCATATACAAATTTTGAGTGTCTTTGATTGTTAAACCTATAGGAGGGTTAATAAAAACAAATGTCTTCATTGTAACATTGAAAATTGAAAATGAAAAATTCTTTTACTTTTCGTAAAAGTGACAGCAACTTGGACAAAATTATTTCTAGGGAAGATACAATCGTAAGCTTTAAAACAAAGTAAGTTTGACATAACAAGTCAACAATTTCAATGTTTTGATCAATTCAATGCACAAAATGCACAAAAGAGTGCCATATATCCATTGAAGTCTTCCTGTTATTTTGAACAAATCTCTGTTTCAACTGTACATAACATAAGTGTTGAAGGGACAATATCGTAATGATCAACAGGGCATTAGAATGCTTGTTTCATTTGAACGGTAGTTTCAGATTGGCTCAGTGACTGAAAATAATACCTCACATGATAAGGTCATATTACCGTTGCTGCTGCATAAATGAGCCAGTAATGTTCAGTCACTGTGCTCATCTTAAACTAGGACACGAATTCCATGCCCTGTTGAATGTCTGCTCTGATTGTGACGTTACGGCCCCTTTAAACGGTTTGATCGGTGGTAATCTTTTCATGAAAATATCGTCATTGTATGTGTTTCCAATTTCAGGGGTAGTTCACCGGGAATAGTCCCACTGTCCTCTACTGCGTCATTCAGGGAGCTACAGATGGCAGAGCAGAGGCTCGTGGAAAATGCCTCTGTAACCATGGCAACGTCACCGCCAACCAAATCAAGAAGAGGTGCCGAACAGTTCAGGTAAACCTTAAGGGTAAAGGGGGGACATACAGATGTATAGACTGAAGAAAGACAGGCATGTATGCATATAAGGAGATATTATACATACATGTATACATTAACCCATCAAACTCCATTGACTGGTTTTGTTTTGAATTGGATGGATAAGTACTGTACAGCCCAGCCATTGATGCTGTGCATGAGGCTAGGTGTACTTATTTCATCAAAGTCCAACAACTGGGTGGATGTGTTACTTCATGGGGATGAAATTTGTTGGGTTGCGGTAGGTATCTGCCACTGTGACTGACTTAATATACATAAACCACTTCTAAATATACAGAAACATACCTGTAAATATACAGAAACATACCTGTAAATATACAGAAACGTAATATACAGAAACTTCTTCTAAATATACAGAAACATACCTGTAAATATACAGAAACGTAATATACAGAAACGTACCTGTAAATATACAGAAACGTACCTGTAAATATACAGAAACGTACCTGTAAATATACAGAAACGTACCTGTAAATATACAGAAACGTACCTGTAAATATACAGAAACGTACCTGTAAATATACAGAAACGTAATATACAGAAACGTACCTGTAAATATACAGAAACATACCTGTAAATATACAGAAACGTACCTCCTTTCACCACATTTTTAATGCAAATTTCAATTTATTTTATTTCATTGCCAAGGAGTTATTTTTGAAATTCATGCTTACCACACACCATGATGTAAACTATGTTTTGTTACTATAACTAATTAATTTGATTTTGACCTTATACCGAAGTAATATATATGAAGCACTTTATACTCAGTGCTTTTGGAGTGTCTATGAGTACAAAAACTCTTCACCATTTTGATATTGAACCTCCAGCATTAATTATTTGATGTGCCATGGCTGGAAAGGTCTCTTCAAATTTTATTTATTTACAAACGCCACTAATTTGTTTTCCTGTAATTAAGACAATGCGGCAAACTTATTTTAAAATATTACTTAGAAATGAACGGTATTTTGCCTTCAACTTTCTGAAATATCAACAAATTGGTTCATAGTAGTACTACATGTATGTATAAATGCCCCCAGGAAGTTCACATGGAGATGTATTAACCGTCATAATAGACCGGTCATTATCAAAATTGGACCAGCACATATATATGAGTCACTTGTCATGCCAGCTGTACATCATGGTGACCCACAATTGAACCATTGAGAGAATACCAGTTTGTTTTGTGTCACACTGAATCAACCGCATAGTTGATGTTTCATGTATCTCAAATATGTGAATTTGAAAGTTTCACATTTTATGTTTTTCAACAATAATCACTTCAGGGCCTGCACATCGGCATTTTTAGTTTTTGCTATGAAACGATGTCCAATTGCATCTAAAATTGCTGGATCGATTGGAAGTCTGCCTTCCTGTGTTTTAAATGACTTTTTCACATAGGGTATGAACGTTTGCCTGATTTGTGAGGCCTCTCTTAGCCACCATACTTGGTGTATGGGTCTGGTTCCAAATACTGCGTATACATGTAACACGTATTTCGCTGGTTGGCAAAAACAAAAACAAAATACCAAAAAAAAAAAAAAAAGTGTATCATTGTACCGATTTTGAAACTGACCTATGACCAAAAACCCGCAGACTATTTTTTGACCTAATACTGAAATTTTGTAAATGAAATCAAGATAGGCGTTTATTAATTGGAATAAATGTTTGATGATGGGTGTTACTGTTTAATAAAGACCTCATTGTGCATGGCCATTTGTGATAATAGTGAGGTCCTTTGTCATCGGTAGTGGTGCAGAGAGACAATATATTCCCCTACCCCTTATAGTCAAAATGGTCTGTTGGTACATTCACAAAATCCTCTTGCCCGACTACCCCCACCACAAAAAAGTAATAATAATAATAGTGAAATTAATAATAATATAAAAATTAATAGATCTTAGCTATGATGATTCTAAGTGTTACCCAGGGGGCAAACCCCCACTTTTTGGTGAAAACAGACATGGAATGCTATAAAAGGTTGTGCACCAGAAATGATAACTATATAGGTCAGGGACCACAACCTAGGTGAACAACCTTGCAAACGAGCTACTGGAAATCTGTAGCACACCTTTTAGTAACATGACCTGAGACCTGGCGTCCCCCCGTACGGGGACATTTTGTTTCTTATCTAAGCAACATCCATTCTTTGGTTAAATTGTCAAATCTCATCTCTCCTGTATTATTAATAGTGTGTATAGTGCCCTCAATCCCACTTAGTGGTAATTACAGCCAGCTTCAAGCTAATAGTGCAAATGCAAAATGGCAGTGTCCCTGTATGGGGACGTCGGGTCTCCGTGGCTATTTCTCTCACACAGAAATCCTATTGTACCAGATCTGCGAAATTTGATAATTCGCTTTTTAAGTCAACCTAGGCTAGGCCTAATAAAGTTGTTTATGCGTTATACCGTGAGGCCTAATTAGGGAAACACTGTACAAATGAGTTACCAGGAATGGGGTGGTGTTGGGGTGGGGGGTTGTGCGTGGCCGTAGCCTAGGGCTAGGTCTTGTACTTGTAGTACAGCAAGTACTGTGTAACTTCCTATACTATAGCAGACCATTAGGACTAAAATGGAATAGTACACGCCCTTTTTTTTCCAGATGTGGACTCACTGGATTAGATTCACTGTACCAAATATAGTCTCGAGTTTAAAATTCGTACCCGGTTTACAAAAATGCATACATGGAAGTGGAAACCATAACCAATAACAATAAAACCATGATTAAGTTTGTTCATTAATGATTACAAATATCATCTAAACATAGCACTAACATTTCAAAGAATTATTTAAACCGTAACCTGTGATCTATCAAACCTTCTATTTGATGTTTTAGGAGTAATTTAATAACCGGTACGCATTGTAAACACAGGCCCAAATCTCTTATGCTGAACGCCAAGTGAGACGGCAGCAGGTGCCATTTTTAACGTATTTGGTATGACGTGACCGGGATTCGATTCCCGGCCTCCTGGGTGAAAAGCGGGCGCTCAACCATTGAGCTAACCACTCGGTATCAAGAAAAAAATTATTAAATGGCAGATTTTCAAATTTTGTTTTGGAATTACTGTGTAAAATGCATTGACTCATATAAATAATACTAACACAAATTTAAGTTTTAATCTTTTAAGAAAATTAAAGCCACACAAAAGAAAACTAAAAAAGATTTTTAAGTTAGAATAACTAATCTATTACTATAGGCTAATATAATTAACCAAGACTGACTCCTGTATTAAAAAAATTATAGTGGTGAGAATTACCCAACCCTGGTTGAAATTCACCTTTAGCTGGCCGGAATTCACCCAATTGGATGACAAATTAGTAATTAATGCATGCCATACGCCACTGGTCATTCAAGAAAGATGTAACATTTGGAGCCATTGCTGATCGCTACAAGCACCAGCTGCTGAAAGATGTTCCTGCTGGCACAGGGATCATACATTTCTGCTGTGACCGATACAGTGAACAAAGCCTCAAATCAGCAGAACAGCAGCACAGGTACGGCCGATCCAGACCAGCTAAGGTGTTTGAAGTCAGTGAGCAGTACCGAGACTGTGTGAGACGTGGACCGAGAGTGAACAGCTAGATCCAGCACTGGGTTCAACTTGCCTAGGCAGAAGATTCAAGGAAGAAACCCAGAGTGTGCTGCTCACCGAAGGGTCCGCCACTGACGTCACTGCCTTGGAGTCTACACAGCAGGAGGCTGATACAAGAGTCATGCTTCATGCTATATACAGCGTCCACATTTGTGGAGTTTGGCTGGGCTCTGCAGGATGGGAAACTTGTCCCAATCCCTTCAACTCAACCAGCCTGGCCGCAGACGATGACAAAGGCCATCGCGCGCGTGTGGCTGCACCAGAGGGTGCAACAGAAACTGTTCCTGTGCGAAGAAGGGTGTTGCCTGTCACATTGGATGTCGCTGCCAGGGATCCGCAACCAATTAGTGCAGCCGTGTTCAGTACACTGCAGTATTTGAAAGCAGTGACTTGGACAGTGACAATTAACTGTAAAGACATGTTCTTATGGCCCACACTGTGGTTACTGATACTAACCGCTAACTATGGCCCTTGGTGCCACACTGGAGCATTTGAACGCACTAAAAGTGGACTTGGGCAATGGTAATTTACTCTAAAGACTTGTTTGCATGTTCCCACAACATTCCTGATACAGTTAACAATAGTTCTAGCTTCCATAAGATTAGCATATTATGTGCAAATATCAGGATACTACTAAACTTGCCTTCCAAACTGAGAAACGCACAGTGACAGGTAATTTTGTGCAAGATGTATTAGTGTCCAATGTCTATTTGTCATTCTGTACCATTATACTGTTCACAAAATGACAGTAAACGTTTATCATTGGTGTTTTTTTCATGCTCGGCATACAGATTTAGAGTCGGGGGAAGGAACATTACTATATCTTTTTCAAACATATTGCTCTACTTCTTGGCAATGCAGATACCTGATCCAATTGCAATGGAATGCTTTATGGTTCACATTCATAGTGTATTACCGACTTTCAGGGAAGAATTCTAGAGACAATGACGCAAATGCATGCAATATTGGGTATATTTTTGCAAATAGTCACAAATTATATCCGAATATGAACATCAGTTGTTATTGGTGGTTATAAGCAGATTATATAAACAAGCTGTTGTTGTGTAAAGTAACTTCTGCTTCCATCCCAATGCACACAAGTCATGATTGGTCAATATCCAGAAAGCAGCGCCTTTTCCATTGTCTGGTCATTTTTCAAAAAGATGTGCTACAGATTTCCAGTAGCTCATTTGCAAGGTTGTTCACCTAGGTTGTGGTCCCAGACCCATATAGATATCATTTCTGGTGTACAACCTTTTATAGCATTCCATGTCTGTTGAACCACCTTTGCGCCCTGGGTGTGTCCTTTTGTGACAGATACCACTCCACCGCTATGTTATGGCCATGCATCAAGTTCAGGTCTCGTGCATTCACACGATACCGAAAAGGGACAAGTCGGTTCAGTTCCTTCCTGAAGTCACGCATCTGCATACCGTAATATGTCATCACTGTTTTAAATGATGGCACATGTTTGAGTGGCTGTATTCCAAATCCCCCTTCCATGATATCTGCTCGCATATACATGAGGAAGTGAGAGATGTTGTTATAATACTCGCACAAATTGACAGGGGCTTCAGGTAATAACGAAGGTTGAATTCTCCTATCTGAGAAGAATGATGAGTGGCATTTGTTTAACTCTGGAGTGCCATAGAGAATTTGAGGGTTAGCCTTAGGTATAGATCGAAACCAGTTCATTGTCTCAGTGACGATAGTGGAATAGCTATTACGACAATTTAACAGCGGCTTGAAAGTGTGGAGGAGTTTAGCAAAGCCAACGTAGTCAGCAAGATTGGATGTAAAGATCCGGTCATAGTTTGGCATCTGTAGGGACAAATGATGATTAGGGAAGTCCTGACATT
>CM055837.1:10949241-11049106 GCA_029582265.1 Zoroaster sp. YZ-2022 | reverse complement strand
TTAATTGTCAAAAAATATTTACAAAAAGGTGACCCCAATTTGACCTTTACTTCCTGTCCAAACCGGAAGTCAAAGTTTAATATTTAAAAAAATCATATCTCAACAACCACAAGAGGTAAATTCACAATTTTTGTACCATTGTACAGACCGTTAATTGTCAAAAACATATTTACAAAAAGATGACCCCAATTTGACCTTACTTCCTGTCCAAACCGGAA
This sequence comes from Zoroaster sp. YZ-2022, assembly GCA_029582265.1. NCBI lineage: Eukaryota > Metazoa > Echinodermata > Asteroidea > Forcipulatida > Zoroasteridae > Zoroaster > Zoroaster sp. YZ-2022. The sequence goes on along the minus strand of CM055837.1, from coordinate 11,048,888 downwards.
GTCAAAGTTTAATATTTAAAAAAATCATGTTTCAACAACCACAAGAGGTAAATTCACAATTTTTGTACGATTGTACAGATCGTTAATTGTCAAAAAATATTTACACAAAGGTGACCCCAATTTGACCTTACTTCCTGTCCAAACCGGAAGTCAAAAGTTTAATATTTAAAAAAAATCAACAACCACAAGAGGTAAATTCACAATTTTTGTACAACTGTACAGATCGTTAATTGTCAAAACAATTTTACACAAAGTTGACCCCAATTTGACCTTTACTTCCTGTCTAAACCGGAAGTCAAAAGTTTAATTAAAAAAAAGTCATATCAACAACCACAAGAGGTAAATTCACAATATTTGCACCATTTACAGATCGTTATTTGTCAAAACAATTTTACACAAAGGTGACCCCAATTTGACCTTTACTTCCTCCCGAACACCTAGAGTTTGTGTAAACAAACTCGAATTTCTAGTTGTCATTGTATTTACAAGTCAGTTCTCTGAACTGTTTGTGTTTTGTGTTAACTAAGTGTGGTTTTTTTTCCAATATGTGTTGAGGAAATCAGATTTCTTGGGCATGGTTTGGATTTTTTTTGTGTTCACTGTTATTGCTGCTGTGACACAGTTCTTTTTGTGAAACAGTGCCCCTCAGTCATGTTTCACGATAATTCTTCACCATTTTGATATTGAACCTCCAGCATTAATTATTTGATGTGCCATGGCTGGAAAGGTCTCTTCAAATTTGATGTATTAACAAACACCACTGATTTGTTTTCCTGTAATTAAGAAAATGATTCAGTCTAACTTAAAATTATAATGTTATTTTAAATGAAAATCTTATTTAAAATTATTACTTAGAAATGAATGGTATTTTGCCTACATGGTGACCCACAATTGAACCAATGAGATTGGACCAGTTAGTTTTGTGTCACACTGAATCAACCGCATAGTTGATGTTTCATGTGTCTCAAATATGTGAATTTGAAAGTTTCACATGTGATCTTTTTCAACAAAAATCGCTTAATACTGAAATTTTGTAAATTAAATCAGGATAGGCATTTATTAATTGGAATAAATGTTTGATGGGTGCTACTGTTGAACAAAGACCTCCTTGGGGTGTGGTCACTTGTGATAATGGTGAGGTTTTTTATCATTGGTACCCACAGGCCAATCAGTCTTAATCTTTAGGGGTGTGCAGAGAGGTAATATCTTCCCCTTACCACCTATGTGTTGTTCAAAATGGTCCATCAGTACATTCACAAAATTCTCTTGCTTGACTTTCCCCACCACTCGCCCCAAAAAAGTAATAATAGTAGGGAAATAAATAATAATTCAAATAAAAATAACAGATCTTGGCTACGGCACTTCTAAGTGTCCTTGTGTGGCAGATACCACTCTATCGCTCTGTCATGGCCAGGCAGCGTAGTCAGGTCTCGCGCATTCAAACGATACTGAAATGGGACAAGTCGATTCAGTTCCTTCCTGAAATCACGCATCTGCATACCATGACATGTCATCACTGTGTTCAATGATGGCACATCTTTGAGTGGTTGTATCCCAAGTCCCCCTCCCATGATATCTGCTCGCATATACATGAGGAAGTGAGACATGTTGTTATAATACTCTCTGATAGTGTTGTAGCCGAGGGAAGGGATTTGAAGTTGAAATCCCCTATCAAAGAAAAATGACAAGCAGCATTTTATAAACTGTAGAGGTTGCTGGAGACCTACAATGTCGGCCTTGGGTGTATATAGAACCCAGTTCATTGTCTCAGTGACAATGACCGAGTAGCTGTTACTGCAGTTTAACAATGGCTTGAAAGTCTGGAGGACCTTAGCAAAGCCAACGTAGTCAGCGAGATTGGATGTAAAGATCCGGTCATAGTTTGGCATCTCTAAGGACAAATGATGATTAGGGAAGTCCAGACAGTTGGCCAGGGAAATGTGGACATAAAGCCTTCCCTGAAGGATGAGACTTTTCATCTTTTGGAGAAGGTTTGTCACGTAGTTGTGATACATTACCATCGGGGATGAGTAGGATCTGGAAGTGGACTCTCTCACTCTCAAGGAATCCCATGCTGTGAAGGGATAGGAATTATTTTCGATGCAATAGACAAATATGTAATCTTTAGGTGCCTTCAATGTTAAATCATTGGTGTCTGATCTGTAAACAAAATCTTGACCATGCTGATACTCTAAAGATTGTCTTCCAGTTAGTGTCATATTGTCAAATGGCATGTCTGTTTGTTTAGTTTCAAGAGGCAAAAATAGCCCGTGGTCGAACCACTCTCTCATAACCTTTCTTTCTTCTGTTGACAAACGATTAAGATAAACAGGCACTGCTTCCTCCATTGTGCGGGGGTCATCCTCCAACACTGCCTTCCTTTGTTTTCTTAGATTTATAGAGGCGCCCTTGTTTCGTTGACATTTTAATACTTGCCACTTTTTCCAAACCTGACGCAGATAGCTAAGATCTGTATCCAGAACACTGACCAGCCCTTTAGTGACATCATGGAGACTTTGAGCGCTCATCTGAATGAGCTCATCTAAGCTTGTCTTGATCACGTCATACTCTCTCTTTGAAATGTGGAGTGAGTACCAGATGGTAGTCAAACTGCTCTCAATGTCCTCAGTGTCTGCAAACCGAACCAACATGTAGAGAAACAAGACATTTCTTGCCATGACAAAAGGGTCAAAATCATTAAGAGTGATGTGAAGTTTTCCTTGGTATCTGGCAGGCAAGGAAGCAGCTGTTAACACAGTGTCGCGCAAGTCTCCACAACCAGCAGATAAGACATGGTAATCTCTTTTGAAATCTTCTTTTGTTTTACCTTCTTCAGACCATTCGTTGTCATCAAGTTTAAGAAAGTCCTTAGATTGGGTTTTTCCAAAGTAATAAGGTGCATCACCAACTCTCTCGACTTCTCCAAGTTGAAGGTTTCTTTCATGAATTTCTGTTGTACATGATTTGATAGTATCCGTCATTTCACTGCATGACCGTTTATGAGCTGTCCAGTCACGCTGTTGACACTCCATATTACAGTACCATGTATTGTGACACTGTGCACACTGGGGGAAGGAGAGAGGAGAAAGAGAGAGAGAATTAAAAATATGTATGCACACTAATAACATTCATGACCATGAGACTCACTCATCAAGGGTGCTGCGATTATCCCAAAACTGATGCTTCCTGCTCTCTCTAATTTTCAAACTACCAAGTCGGTGAAATGAGTCAATGACGAGTCAATGACTTGACTCAAGACAGAGTCGCAATTTTGGCTGACTCAGAGAGTCAGTGTCTCCACACGACTCATATCTCTGCCACAAAACTACTTGACCTGACTCTAGTCTTTGCCCAAAGACTTGACTCAACTTGAAGACATGAGTCCTCCAACAAAAATTCTGTGAAGATAAAATGTGTTTGCACTGAGTGTCTTTATCACAGATAGCAAATACTCCATGGGCCATTTACATTAGAATGTTGTGCCACAGACTCTTACATCCCTTCCCGACAGCTACATAAAATGCTAACTAAATGGTTACAATTAATATTTTACCTGCTGCGAAAAGCAAAGTTATGGAGTATGGACATTACAATAGATAATGAGCTATTAAATGAATTACCAAAATTTTCTGTAAAGAATAATGAAAGTTAATGCAATATTAATATTTTTAAAGCAAAAGAAATTAAGAATATAAAGAAACACAACCAAACAAAATTCTTGATTTGAAACGAAGTTCTTTCCAGTTTTTTTTGTTAAATCGTGTCCACCTTCGCATGGAATTGGCCATGCAAAAACATGTGGCAGGCATTCCCAAATAAAACGACAAACATATTCAAGTAGTCGCACAAAAATTACCTCTTTCACATCACCAGTCTTGCCGCAAGTGTTGCATTTCTTTGGTCCAAATACCTGACACTCAACAGAGCTGTGTCTGACTCTGTCTCTATCTCTGCATGATGTGGTGCAATACTCGGCCATTGAGCAGTTATCACAACGCACTAAATTGTTGGGGAGAACCTTCTCACAACGCCAACAGTGTCCACGCTGAACATCCATGATGATCACTGTATGAGAAGTGATAAAACAACATTGAAAAATTCAATAGTTAGTCAAAATGGTAGAGTCTAGAGAGTGAGCATGTAATTTATTTCTTATCCAGTGTAAACAGAAACTATAATTATGAACAATGAAAGGTATACATCATAAATTTCTTTTAGAGGTTTTTTAAAATATTTTTACGTGAAATGCTTCTTTTGTTACGGTTAATATTTATTAGAATTGATTGTCTGAAAATGGTATTTATAGATTGGTGAAATTCTTGCGTCGGGAGATAAACAATTGATTTAATTTTGCCCTACACCGACGTGTGTATAGCACTGTATACTCAGTGCTTTCCGAGTGTCTGTGAAAAAAGAATCCCGCCCGAGTTGCCTGTGTAGTTTTTTCACAGACATTCGGAAAGCACTGAGTATACAGTGCTATACACACGTCGATGTAGGGCAAAATTAAATCAATCGAAAATGGTATTGTTTGCTCTTTACTGTTTTGCATAATTAAGATTTTAAAAACTCACCTTTTTGTGAATATATTCTTGAATTTAAACCTATTAATCCACAAGATGAAAAAGCTGAGTTACTTTAGGTGATGCTTGTGGTCTGTCCGTAATGTTCAGGATTCCAGTTATAAATGGCTGACAAAATGTGGGTTGATCTGAATATATAATCACATTGCACAAACAACGTAATTCCCCATATGTAGTGTGATTGCCAATAAGGGATTTCCCCTAATGAGAAATACTGAAATACAAACAGCGCCCTCATGTGTCATATTTGCTTTGCATAGAATGCTAAGCCAATAAAAAAAGTCTCCGGTTTCTGGTCTCCGCACGCGTCACAGCCAAAATTGCTGGATTGATTGGAATTCTGCCATTAAGTGCTTTAAACAACTTTTTCACATAGGGGTATGAACGTTTGCCCAGTTTGTGAAGCCTCTACTAGCCACCACACTTTGTATATGGGAAATTTGGTCCCCACGTATACATATATTATGTATTTTCCTGTTGTCCAAAAAAAAAAAAAAAAAAGATGGCCGAAAAAAAAGTGTGTCACCGCACCGATTTTGAAGCCGACCAATGACCAGAAACCGGATACTTTTTTCTTTGGCCTAATATGGGACAGTAATTTTGAGAGTACATTTTGTGTGTGTGTGTGCATTTCAATAAGCACAACTAAATTATTATTAATTATTAAACCAGAAAACCCATGCAAGCAAGATATATCATTTCGCAGTGTTATTGAAATACAATTTAATACGTAAGCAAAATATTACCAACGCTTGTATTGGTATGTTTGAATAATATTCTTCAATAATGATGGCACAATGATTTAACTATGCCAAACAATTGGGAGGTCAATCTATTTTTAGAAATAATACGAATCAACGAACAATGCAATTGAACATGATATTCAATGTTTTATTATGTCATCGGGACAACTTGTGTGGGCTACCTGTCCAATTTCAACAGTAATGGACATTTCATTCATTATGTTTTATTTACAGTTTTTAAGATAAAAAATTTGTTTCAGACCAAAGGTTTTTGGGAATGTATGTATCGCTCATGCAATTTCCGAATTGTTTTGTTTTCATTAGGAACATTGAAAATTTCCTATTAAGTATTATCATTAGAAAGGAAAACATATACTTTGAAATGAGATATTTCACAGAATAGTTGTCAGAAGCTTGGTTTAACTGTAAAAAAAAAAATGGCCAAAATTAATTTACAACGGAACCCGCAATAGACCTTATGCGTTGACGTCATCACGCCGCCATCTTAGAGGTAAAATGATGATGAAACAATGGAAAAGGCACATCTATACATGCGCGCGCACAGATTGGGCCAATGAGCAACCTTCTTTTGGCCTCTAGCCGAGGGCGCCATACTCAAATGACGTCATGTGCATAAGGTCTATAAATTTATTTTGGTACATATTCATATCTGTTTCCTACGATTATTTTGAGAAATGTGTCATTTTTCAGCATTTGTATTCACATTCTCAAGTAAAATAGCAATGTTTCGATGAAAGATAAAATATCTGTTAAAATAGCAAAAAACATGGGCGATAGATACATCTTTAAATTAATATTCATCCAATGAAATGCTGACATTCCATTTGGGGCATGTTAAACCTGCAGACAATACCCATCACAACTGTTGAATATGTAAAGTAAAGTCATTGTTTAAAGGACCTATGCAATAGCAATGATTTAACTGGTAACCGTAATGTATGGTTACCAGTTTGCTACCTTTTTTATTGTAAATGTCGGTGTGGGTGTATAACATTTGTTTTAGGCAATTTGTTGATGTTTATGCTCATGAAAATTTGCATATTCATGAGTTCAGGTGTGATGTCATAGTTGGAACAGATGCAACAGCATGGTTGGTTTCTGAATGAAACAATATTTTAATTGTCATTGTATTTACAAGTCAGTTCTCTGAACTGTTTGTGTTTTGTGTTAACTAAGTGTGGTTTTTTTTCCAATCGGTGTTGAGGAAATCAATGATTTCTTGGGCATGGTTTGGAGTTTTTTTGTGTCCACTGTTATTGCTGCTGTGACACAGTTCTTTTTGTGAAACAGCGCCCTCAGTCATGTTTCACGATAATTCTTCACCATTTTGATATTGAACTTTCAGCATTAATTATTTGATGTGCCATGGCTGGAAAGGTCTCTTCAAATTTGATGTATTTACAAACACCACTGATTTGTTTTCCTGTAATTAAGAAAATGATTCAGTCTAACTTAAAATTAAAATGTTATTTTAAATGAAAATTTTATTTAAAATTATTACTTAGAAATGAATGGTATTTTGCCTGTACATCATGGTGACCCACAATTGAACCAATGAGAGTGGACCAGTTAGTTTTGTGTCACACTGAATCAACCGCATAGTTGATGTTTCATGTGTCTCAAATATGTGAATTTGAAAGTTTCACATTTGATCTTTTTCAACAAAAATCGCTTAATACTGAAATTTTGTAAATTAAATCAGGATAGGCATTTATTAATTGGAATAAATGTTTGATGGGTGTTATTCTTGGGGTGTGGTCACTTGTGATAATGGTGAGGTTCTTTATCATCGGTAGCCACAGCCCGTCTTAATCTATGTGTTGGTCAAAATGATCCATCGGTACAGTCACTAAATCCTCTTGCCCGACTACCCCCACCACTCACCACAAAAAAAGTAATAACAATAATTCAAATAAAAATAATAATAGATCTTGCCTACGGCACTTCTAAGTGTCCTTGTGTGGCAGATACCACTCTATTGCTCTGTGATGGCGCCGCATCAAGTTCAGGTCCCGTGCAGTCAAACGATACTGAAATGGGACAAGTCGGTTCAGTTCCTTCCTGAAGTCACGCATCTGCATACCATGATATGTCATCACTGTCTTCAATGATGGCACATCTTTGAGTGGTTGTATCCCAAGTCCCCCTCCCATGATATCTGATCGCATATACATGAGGAAGTGAGACATGTTGTTATAATACTCGCTCAAATTGTCGTGGTCAGGGAAAGTTTTAATTCCCCTATCGAAGAGTAATAAGAAGCAGCATTTTTTAAACTCGAGATTGCCCTTAAGATCGTTAAGGTCGTTAAGTTTGGCCTGAGGTATGTATTGAACCCATTTCATTGTCTCAGTGACAATAGCTGAGTGGCTGTTACTGCAGTTTAACAGTGGCTTGAAAGTCTGGAGGAGCTTTGCAAAGCCAACGTAGTCAGTGAGATTGGATGTAAAGATCCGGTCATAGTTTGGCATCTCTAAGGACAAATGATGATTAGGAAAGTGCAGGCAGTTGGCCAGGGAAATGTGGACATAAAGCCTTCCCTGAAGGATGAGACTTTTCATCTTTTGGAGAAGGTTTGTCACGTAGTTGTGATACATTACCATCGGGGATGAGTAGGATCTGGAAGTGGACTCTCTCACTCTCAAGCAATCCCATGCTACGAAGGGAAATGAATGTACGTTGATGCAATAGACAAATTTGTAATCTTTAGGTGCCTTTGATGTTAAATCTAAGGGGTTTGATCTCCAAAGTAAATTTCTGCCACGCTGATACACTAAAGATTGTCTTCCAGTTAGTGTCATATTGTCAAATGGCATGTCTGTTTGTTTAGTTTCAAGAGGCAAAAATAGCCCATGGTCGAACCACTCTTTCATAACCTCTCTTTCTTCTAAAGGCAAACGATTCAGATAAATAGGCATTGTTTCATTCATTATGGTGGGGTCCTCCTCAAACACTGCCTTCCTTTGTTTTCTTAGATTGATACAGGTGCTTTTGTCTCGTTGACATTCTAATAATTGCCACTTTTCCCAAACCTGACACAGATTGCTAAGATCTGTATCCAGAACACTGACCAACCCTTTAGTAACATCAGAGAGACTTTGAGCACTCATCTGAATGAGCTCATCTAAGCTTGTCTTGATCAGGTCGTACTCTCTCTTTGAAATGTGGACTGAGTACCAGATGGTAGTCAAACTGCTCTCAATGTCCTCAGTGTCGGCAAACCGAACCAACATGTACAGAAACAAGACATTTCTTGCCATGACAAAAGGGTCAAAATCATTCAGAGTGATGTGAAGTTTTCCCTGGTACTTGGCAGGCAAGGAAGCAGCCGTTAACACAGTGTTGCGCAAGTCTCCACAACCAGCAGATAAGACATGGTAGTCTCTTGTGAAGTCTTCATTTGGTTCACCTTCTTCAGACCATTCGTTGCCATCAAGTTTAAGAAAGTCAATAGATAGGGTGTTTCCAAAGTAATGAGGTGAATCAAGTCTCTCGGCTTTTGCAATTTCAAGGATTTTTGTACCAATTTCTATTGCACAGGATTTGATAGTATCTCTCATTTCTCTGCAGGTATTTTTATGAGCTGTCCAGTCACGCTGTTGACACTTCTTATTACAGTACCATGTGTTGTTACACTGTGCACACTGGGGGAGGGAGAGTGGAGGGGATAGAAAGAGGGAATTAAAAATATGTATTCAAACTGATAACACTCGTGACCATAAGACTCACTCACCAAGGATTTTATGATCATCCCAAGCCTAGTACTTTAAACTAATTGATTCAAGACAGACTCGAGTTGCAATTTTGGCTGACTCCACACGACTCAAGTCTTTGCCACAAAAAGACTAGACCTCACTTGAGTCTCTGCCCCAAGGACTTGACTCAAATTGAGGCCAAGGCTTGAAAGACTTGAGTCCTCCCAAAATTCTGTTAAGATAAAATGTGTATGCACTGATTATCTTTATCACAGATGGCAAATACTCAATGGACCATTTACACTAGGATGTTGTGTCACAGACTCTTACATCTCTTTCTGACAGCTACATAAAATACTAAATGAATTATTAAAAAGAGCCTCAGAAATTAATATTTAACATACTGCAGAAAAGCAACAACAAAAAAAGATAATGAGCTATTATCCCTCCTGTTACTGCAATGGTAAAAATCAGTCAATATGTCGATATACTTGCCAAGGTATAAGTCAAACACTGTCAAACCTTATGTGTAGTAAGTACATTTACACATCAAAATGAGTCGACCATTTTTGACTGGTAAAAGCATTGTCTTGTATTGTTGAGGGTGGTCAAAATGACAGTAAAAACCAGTCAAAAATGCCCCTGTGTGCACATTTTGGTCAACAGTCAAAACAGGCAGTTGACTGGTTTTGACCACGATAGCTACTTGCCACTCAAGTTCAGCAAAAGTATGAGGGTTAAATGAATTACCAAAATGTTCTGTACAGAATAATGAAAGTTAATGCAATATAAATATAAGAATATAATAAGAATGTAAAGAAACTCAACAAAAATTGTGTTTGATTTGAATAATCAAAATATTTCTCTTTTGAGAACAGCGTTTTTCCTGTGAAAATTCTTTCCAACTTTTTGGTTAAATCATGTCCACCTTCGCATGGAATTGGCCATATATTTATCCGAAAATATGCAAAGGCATTCCCAAACAAACAGACAGATGGAATGAAAAATGACAAACACATTCAAGTAGTTGCACATAGATTGCTGTAAAACAAAAGTTACCTCTTTCACATCACCAGTCTTGCCGCAAGTGTTGCACTTATTTGGTCCAAATACCTGACATTCAACAGAGTTGTGTTTGACTTTGTCTCTATCTCTGCATGATGTGGTGCAATACTCGGCCATTGGGCAGTTATCACAACGCACTACGTGCTTGGGGAGAACCTTCTCACAACGCCAACAGTGTCCACGCTGAACATCCATGATGATCACTTTATGAGAAGAGATAAAACAACATTGAAAAATTCAATAGTTAGCCAAAATGGTTGAGTCTAGAGAGTGAGCATGTGATTTATTTCTTATCCAGTGTAAACACAAACTATAATTACGAACAATGAAAGGTATACATCATAAATTTCTTTTGAGGTTTTTTAAAAACATTTTTACATGAAATGCTACTTTTGTTATTGTTAATATTTATTAGATTTGATTGTCTGAAAATGGTATTGTTTGCTCTTTACTATTTTGTATAAATAAGATTTAAAAACTCACCTTTTTGTGAATATATTCTTGAATTTAGTCCAATTAATCCACAAGATGAAAAAGCTGAGTCACTTCGGGTGATGCTTGTGGTCCGTCCGTACTGTTCTGGATTCCAGATATAAATGGCCGATAAAATCCGAGTTGATCCATAGTTGATCTGAATAGCTTATGACATGGCAAAAAAAAGTAATATTCTATGTATGTAGTGTGATTGCCAATAAGGGAGTGCCCCACATGAGAAACACACTATGTAACAGCGACCTCATCATTTGTCAGATTTGCTTTGCATTGGACTAGGAATGCAAATATTAAGCAAACATTTGCAGCTCTTTGTTGGCATGTCTGAATAGCATTCTTCAGCAATGACGGCACAATAATTGAATACTGCGCCAAACAATCAGGAGGTTCATCTATGTTTAGAAATAAGAAGAATCAGCAATTGGACGTGATATTAAATGTTTCATTATATCATCAGGACAGTTTTTGTGCTACCTGTCCAATTTCAGCAATAATGGAAGTTTTATTCTTATGTTTTAGTTACATTTTTCAAATTTTGTTTGGGGAATAAACGTTACATTCATATTCATTCAATGAAATGCTGACATTCTATTCAGGGCATGTTAAACTTGCAGGCAATCCCCGTCGCACTTGTTGAATGTAAAGCAAAGGTACTATTTAAACACAGTCAGTTTAAAGCAAAGATACTATTTAAACACAGTCAGTTTAAAGCAAAGGTACTATTTAAACACAGTCAGTTTAAAGCAAAGGTACTATTTAAACACAGTCAGTTTAAAGCAAAGATACTATTTAAACAGTCAGTTTAAAGCAAAGGTACTATTTAAACACAGTCAGTTTAAAGCAAAGATACTATTTAAACACAGTCAGTTTAAAGCAAAGGTACTATTTAAACACAGTCAGTTTAAAGCAAAGATACTATTTAAACACAGTCAGTTTAAAGCAAAGATACTATTTAAACACAGTCAGTTTAAAGCAAAGGTACTATTTAAACACAGTCAGTTTAAAGCAAAGGTACTATTTAAACACAGTCAGTTTAAAGCAAAGATACTATTTAAACACAGTCAGTTTAAAGCAAAGGTACTATTTAAACACAGTCAGCTTAAAGCAAAGGTACTATTTAAACACAGTCAGTTTAAAGCAAAGGCACTATTTAAACACAGTCAGTTTAAAGCAAAGGCACTATTTAAACACAGTCAGTTTAAAGCAAAGGTGCTATTTAAACACAGTCAGTTTAAAGCAAAGATACTATTTAAACACAGTCAGTTTAAAAGCAAGGGTACTATTTAAACACAGTCAGTTTAAAGCAAAGATACTATTTAAACACAGTCAGTTTAAAAGACCTAAGCGATAGGAATAATTTAAGCTGGTAACCATGATTAATCAACAAAAATCAGATAGTGAAAGTTCCACTCCTCCAAAAATAATCATTGTTATATCACATGATACCAACCATCTTCAAAGTTACAGTACTATGTGACTGTACCAAGCTGTAATTAAATGGAGATTTTTTTTAGGTACCTACCTAAAAGAAAATCTCAATTTGTTCCTAATGGTTTCTAATATAATTACATGCTTTGAATATGATTCATCCCTTTGTCAGAGTAATTGTTGAGTCTTGATAATCTCCAAAACAGTCAAATACAATTCGAGCTTGTATACATAAATGTTGCAATATGATACTTGGCATCCAAAAATGAGTAGAAAGTGGCAAAATTCCAAACTTCAGATTTCTGTCACTCACACTAGATTGAGCATAAGCAAGATTCCCAATGGTATATGGCACTTGGGGTAATATTGTCCATTGGGAGAGTAGGGTTTCAATCAGGATAAAAGTATATACTGATCAGGACAGTATAATTGAAATCGACCCTGTCGATTTAAAACACGGCACTGTAGAATTCCAATTGATCCGGCAATTCTGGATGCAGTTGTTTCATAGCAAAAATAAAAATGTTAATTAAAAATGCCGACGTGCGGCTCTGAGGCAATGTGTGTCGATACCAGAAATTGGACTTTTTTTTTTTTTGGCCTTTTTTTTTGTTTTTTGTTCAAATGAACGTACGTTCCCACATACCAGTGCAGTTATTGCCACCCATGAATAGTAATTCATCCCTTTAAAATGTTCCTATACTTGGTTACAGTTTTGGTATCGTATCTCGCACAAGACAAGCCTCGGAGTCTGATCACAGTCTCTGGTCATCAACTGAAGCATCCTCTCAAGAGATAAGTCATCCAGAAACACCTGAAAAGTAAGATAGATTTTCATTTCATTTATGATCGCGTGTTATTAATATTGATAAATAATAAAAAGTTACACCAATGAGGTTACATAAATCAACCAACCTGTGAAAGTTTCAGCTTATTCCTTGATGTGGTTCATGAGAAAAGAGTGAACGCGCATGTTTTGTATACATTCTGTTAACTTCAGTGGCAAGTAGCTGCAGAGGTCAAAACCAGTCAACTGCCTGTTTTGATTGTTGACCCAAATGTACACACAGGGGCATTTTTGACTGGTGTTTACTGTCATTTTGACCACCCTCAACAGTGGCGTAGTCACTGGGGGGGAGCACGTGCCCCCACAAATTTCCAGTGCACCCCCAGGTGCCCCCCCACAAAAAATCCTGATAGTGCCTCAAAAAAAGAAAAGGGAAAAACCCATACCCCTGGGCTCCCCACTGAAAAGCAATGTCCCCTGTGCCCCCCCCCCCCCCCCCACTGAAAAAGTCCTGGCTACGCCGCTGACCCTCAACAATACCAGACAATGCTTTTACCAGTCAAAAACAGTTGACTCACTTGGACTTATAAACGTACTTAGGTTTGACAGTGTTCGACTTTTAAGTGCACTAGATATACCTTGGCAAGTATTTCAAAATGTTGACTGATTTTGACCCTTGCAGTCACAGAAGGAATTTATGACAGAGTACACTTTCCTAAATTGTAACTGGAAATTACTTTTCTTAAAAGTGACAGCAGCTCAGACAGAAATATATGACCTAAAACACAATAAAGGGGGCCACTTTGCATCGGTCACGTTAGCAGTTTTTCCAATGGCTGTTATTTATTTTTAAGTACCTGAAACCGACCAAAAAGTGTTTCAACATGTGAATGGACATGCAGGCTTATACTAGAACTGAGTTGATTTATTTTATTTTTTTATTTTTTATTTATTTTTTTACCCTCAAATTTCCATAAAAATTGGACGGAAAAAGTTACCTCACTTTTCCGTCCATTTGTTGATGGAAATTTTAGGCTAATTAAAAAAATAATAGTAATAATCAACTCAAATTATCTTTAGGATAAGCATGCATGTCTATTCAAATGTTGAAATTCTTTTTGGGTGGTTTCAGATATTTAAAAAAAATACAACCATAAGAAAAACTGCTAACGTGACGGTAGGAAAGTGGCCCCCTTTATTGTGTTTTATGTCACATATATATATATATATATATATATATATATATATATATATCTATATATATATATCTATAGGGGAAAATTAATACCCTCATCCACTTTACACCAAGTAAGTATCACATTACAATTTGACTTTTTGGTTATTTTTATACCGTACCTTTAATGCTGGTATTCATACCATGCATGAGCTGTTGAGGGCACATGTTGCAAAATTTGTACATTTGAGACAGATGTCTACACTTAGTTACATAAGTATCTTTTTTCCCCTTGTTTTCTTGTTAGTCCTTGGCATCTTCAAGCCAGTTCTTCTCCAGTGGGTCATGTCAGCTTCTCCAAAATCATCCAGACGGAGAACGAGCAGCAAGCGACGCTCGCCAAGACTCTCAAGAAACCATTTTCTCTCATCCAGGTGAAAACTTTCACAAAATTCACTAAAAAACGTCTAATTTTAGTTGCCAAGTGTTTACATATTATAAAGTGTAAACCTTTGGTAATTACCTGATTACAAAATTATTGAATTCTAATCACAAAACTATTTGGATGTGAAGTTGGTGATGTGACTATGTCGCAAGAAATTCCGTCTGACATGGTGTCATTTTTGACAAAATGTGATATCAGAAGTCTATTACCTACATAAAGTGTGCCACACATGTACTAACCTAGTCCACGGCATAGTACTCCAAGAACAATGGAATTGGTCCATTCATGAAGTTTTGTTCCACAGACTTACGTACATGCAAGGACTCTAAAAGAAGCAGTGCATTCTGGGAGACTTACCCGGTATATGAGAGGATATATGTCGTGCACACACCTTTGCGTTTATCGCATTCTCCCCACAGCTGATGGTTTGCCCACGTCTAGATCTAGTTCTCGGAACTAGCTTTGTGTGTCAAGCGCCTAATCCCATGATGCCCCACGGCAGGCCGGGCAGTGTAGCAAAACTTGTAACCATGCTGGTTGTGCGTGCGTGCGCGCATTTGGAGTACAATGCCATGGTGTGGACTACAGCTGGCTGGCACACTTCATGTAGGTAATAGACTTCTGGTGATATTACAAACCTGAAATGGATCAATGCTGTGATTCATTTTTCCACAATTGAATGCGTACTAACAAATCCGAATGTTAGATCACCACTTCATTATGATCTTCTTCTTATCGGGTCACTACACAAGTCCCGTCCAGTGCTCCACA
Source organism: Zoroaster sp. YZ-2022 (assembly GCA_029582265.1). Lineage (NCBI taxonomy): Eukaryota > Metazoa > Echinodermata > Asteroidea > Forcipulatida > Zoroasteridae > Zoroaster > Zoroaster sp. YZ-2022. Next base: position 11,033,684 of record CM055837.1, on the reverse strand, counting down.
CAGGCTCTGGCACGACAGTTCACGGCTTCCAGGTCATCTTGGGTGCATGGTTCTGGCAGGAGTGGGCAGACTAGCAGGTGTTCCATTGTCTGTTCCTGGCCGCAGTCACATGCTATTTGTTCATCTCCGAAACCCCACCTCTGCATTAGGACTCTACATCGTCCGTAACCAGTTCTTAGACGGTTGAGGCTTAGCCAGAAAGGCCAAGTCTCACTGGAGCCGGATGCTAAGGATTCCTTGGGGCTGAGGGAGAGTCTATGTGTATGTGGAGTGGCCTGGAGGTGATTAGACCACAAGGTCAACCTTTGGTTGAAAGGGCTGGTATTAAGGGGCTCTACAGTGTTCAGAAAGCTGTGTCTGGATTTGAGCCGCTTGTCCGCTGGCTGTTGTTGAAAGAGTAGGTGGGGTGGATTGTTTTCTTGTTTGTCCTTTTCTTTCTGGGACAGGACCAACCTTCTAATGTGTGGTGGAGCAATACCACAAAGCAGGTAGAGGTCTTCTACTTTAGTTGGCCTAAGGCAACCAGTGATTGCTCTGCAGGATGAGTTTAGAGCTGGGTCAATCTTAGGCGCATGGGCCGACCTACTCCATACTGGTGATGCATACTCCGCAGCAGAGAAGCAAAGCGCAAGGGCTGTTGTCCGGATTGTACTGGCATCAGTCCCCCAGTTGGTGTTGGCTAGCTTCTTGAGGATGCTATTTCGGGCTCCAACTTTTGCCTAATATCTGTTCATTATGATGAACAGATATTAGTTATCAGAAGTTTTAAGCACAAATTTGAATTCAAATCAATTAAAATCACATCAGTGAATGAATGACTTACCCTCCATTTTACAGATTGAGGAAAAAGCACTGGAGGAACTACGAGCCCATTACCACATACAGGACAGAACTGATGAGTATATCACTGTAGAACGGGCTACACAAGTCATTGCAACACCCCTTTGGAAGAAAGACAAGGACACAAGTTAACAAGAGGCTGCTTTCACCCTAACCATGCTGAACGCAACAAATGTAAACATCGTGTGGATCTTGTTGAAGTGAGCAGAGAACAAAAGATCCTTTGTTCTTGCTGATGGATCTTGTTGAACTGAGCAAGCTTCACACTTGGCCAACTGGTGGATGTTGTTGCATTGAGCAGGGTGTCTAGCCAGTTATTGAAGGGGGTTAGGGCAGCTTCACACTCGGACAACTCATGGATGTTGTTGCATTGAGCAGAGTGTCTAGCCAGTTATTGAAGGGGGTTAGGGCAGCTACACACTTGGACAACTGATGGATGTTGTTGCATTGAGCAGGGTGTCTATACAGTTATTGAAGGGGATTAGGGCAGCTTCACACTCGGACAACTGATGGATGTTGTTGCATTGAGCAGGGTGTCTAGCCAGATGTTGAAGGGAGTTATGGTTAATATGAAAGGGCCTCATATGTCGGATTGAGTGTAGCCAGGGGAAACTTAAGTCTACCCACTCTCAAGACTGTCATGCTGTTTGAATTACTGCATTTATTACAGGCACGTAATGATAGCCACAGCAATATAAAAAAGACCTGACTACACCCCTAATTCAGTTTGTTGTTCTGTCCATCTGTCTGTTGTATACTACTCAAAACAATTTAGGGAAGACCGGATTTTTAACATCAAATAGGTTTGAAATTTTCATGAACTGGGATTTTCATTTGCAACCCCCTCTCTCTTTCAGTAGTCATGTCATGAAATGTGTAATCACTACATGCATAATCACTACATGCATCCTTTATCATCTGTTTCATTGTGCAGTTGTTTCTCATCAATTCTGTGAAACATTGTGTTTATCTGAAATAAATGATCTTGCTTTAACTGAGATTATTCCCGTGTTCCCTAAATTGTTTTGAGTAGTATATTACCCATAAACATATGGAACAGGAACATATATGTGACCCAACATGACAAAACCCACAGAAACGTCCCAGAAATAAAAAATGAGTTATTGGTATCATATGAAAGGGCAACTCTTTAGCTTTTCAGTGGTGAAAAAATTATATCCATCATGCATTCTGTTGGAAAGTTATGGACATTGAAAGTCGAAAAACAATGAAATTACGATTTCGAGAAATACAGGATGTTTTGAAAAAAAAACGCACTAACAACCGCAAAATGGTTCTCGGAATTTCGCTTTTAAATCGATTTCAGTAATTTTGTTTGCAGGAAATTGTGAAATAAACATCCGCCGTGCGGGGTCACATATACACATATATATTGTTCATTATATGAAAAAAATAAATAAGTTGAACTGCCTGGCAATTCAATTAATAAAATATTTTGTTCTGATCAGTTGACCTGATGTTAGTTTCAAATTTGATTGTGTTTTATGTTTTGCCCACATTTAGACCAGTTAAACTACATAACATGTATTGATACTTTGGTGATAAAGATCCGTTTTATTTTTATTTAAATTGTATTTTTGTGTTGGTGGCATGCAATTTGTGAAGCACCATTGATCACTTTATGAAAATAGCGCTCTATAAATTTTAAATTATTATTTTTATTACTCTTTTATTTGTTATCATTTTTGACCCAGAATTCACTTCACAGCAATTTTTCCAAAATTAATTTTTACTCATAAATCCATCACAGTGTTAATCAACTGTTGATTAAATTATAACACTGTGGCTAACAAACTGAGGCTTAATATCACAATTAATGTTATAACAGATATTAAAACAATGTATATAGAGACATTTTCTGCAAATAATTGTGTGCCTGTTCTTTGAAGTGGTAGCTATTTGGTTTCCATATACAAATAGTTTGTATTGAAGTTGAGACTGAGTATTATATAAATGATGTGAAATGTGAAACCACTTGTTTAAAAATAAGAGCACAATCTACGAACTCAGTCAAAAGATATATATATATATATATATATATATATATATATATATATATATATATATATATATATATATATATATATATATATATATATATATATATATATATATATATATATATACTGAGACGCAATAGAAACTTACCACTTGTTTTGGAATAGCATAAAATTGTAATGGTTCAAAATGAGACACAACAATTTGGATTAGAAATGTTGGCATTTTATTGAGGAATGTTGACGTTTTGTCCACTGTACTCGATCCCATCTGTATCCACTTCACCGCGAAACGTCACAGGGTCACGTTGCCAAAATAAGTGCACATATTACATTTGTGCATTGTGATTACTGATAATTTAAGGTCGAAAAAGTGGTAAGTTTCTATTGCGTCTCAGTATATATATATATATATGTCTGTAAATGCATCCCTACTTGATAAGAATCAAGAGATATGTAGAGGAACCAACCGGTGTCTGTAAATGCATCCATACTTGATGAGAATCAAGAGATATGTACAGAAACCAACCCGTGTCTGTAAATGCATCCATACTTGATGAGAATCAAGAGATATGTACAGAAACCAACCGGTGTCTGTAACTGCATCCATACTTGATGAGAATCAAGAGATATGTACAGAAACCAACCAATGTCTGTAAATGCATCCACACTTTATAAGAATTAAGAGATATGTACAGAAACCAACCAATGTCTGTAAATGGATCCATACTTTATAACAATCAAGAGATATGTACAGAAACCAACCAATGTCTGTAAATGCATCCATACTTTATAAGAATCAAGAGATACCGGTATGTACAGAAACCAACCAATGTCTGTAAATGCATCCATACTTTATAAGAATCAAGAGATATGTACAGAAACCAACCAATGTCTGTAAATGCATCCATACTTTATAACAATCAAGAGATATGGATAAAAACCAAGTTTCAGCTTTATTTAAATGAGAAAATAGTCAAAATGCATTCAGATTGTTTGTAGTCATTCCAACAGGGAATTCCTGTCCTCGGATTGGACCCAAGACAGAAATAACTCAAGGGATGTTTGATACCATCATGAGCTTAACACCAAGTAATTTTCATGTAAAACTGAGATCATTTATGTTTTTTAATATTCCAGAATAGTGCATAGTGGCTTTAAATGTGTAATTTGTTGTAATTTGTCTGATAATTTTCAAACATGTTTTATGGAGGAGGGCCAAAGTCATGGTACAGCCAAGCCTTTGAGAAGCCCGGGCTGGCCCAGGCTACCTGGCAGCCTAGCCCAGCCAAGTAGAGCTCATTATAATGGCCGCAGTTGTGAACAAAATAGATTAGACATCTATTCATTAGTAGAGGTTTTTTTTGTGCTCTGCTAGAGGATTATATAGACCTCTGGGCCTTGGCAAAGCCCGGGCCTGGCCAGGCTTCTCAAAGGCTTGGCTGTGTTATGACTTTGGCCCTCCTCCCTTAGATTAGTTTGGAACTGGCTGAATGTTCCTTGCAAACTCCTTTCATTTACTTATCTTTGGCGGAAGGGCAGCCCCTTCAACCAAACTCATAGCCTCTTTGTCATGAAACATTATCTTTCCTATCCTGTACATTTTTTCTTGTGTAGTTTAACCGAAGTTCCGGTGGTAGGACCATCTCTGATTGTGAAACATATGTCGCAGCTTCTCTCCGAGGGTGATACAACAGACCCTATTCATGATTTTGTACTCAAGGTAAATGCTCAATAAGTCCTTTGCAAAATTGCATCATTTGAATGATGTCTGTATACTGACTCAATTCAGTGGCAAGTGTGTATTTTATTGGCAAAAATACACATGTGTAATACCATAACATACGTACACTTGGTATTCAATCTCCGAGGCATTGTAGACAAGTTGCTGGTCTCACAGTCTTCCGCAAAAGGCCGTGTTCTCTGCTGCCTCAGCCACTGGACAGTCTTAAACTACCTCAGCTTAAGGCATACCGTTCTACCAGGCTGTCATCTGCCTCCCATCAACATACACTTGTTATTCAAAAATCTTGTACCTCACAGCATCAGAGGTCCTTTTTAGCTTCTTATGCCAGGCTCTGGAACTCTTTACTTGCCTCTGTTGTGAATGTTCCATCTGGTCAGTCCTTCAAATCTAATGTTCATCATCATCTGATTAACTCTAACCTTCCCAAATCCTCCAAAATCCTCTTTGCTAAAGTGAAGGATTTTGAAGGATTGAGGTTACATGCTACATGCTCTTTGCTAAAGTGAAGGATTTTGGAGGATTGAGGTTATTAGGCATACTTGCCTTTCCATGGTACATGTACATCCATTTTTGTTGTGGTTATTGCAAGGTCAGTGCTTGGGTCAGTGGACACTGTTTATTGCTCCATGCATGCAGGGAGGGTCCCTGGCCATGTACATGTATCACAGATTAGAAACACATGTGTGCATACATGTCATGTGCTTGCTTTACTACTGAAGGATTTTGGGGGATTCAGGTTATGTGTAAGCAAATGGGCCTAGAGAGTTAGGAAGGATTCAGGTTATGTGTAAGCAAATAAGCCTAGGGAGTTAGGGAGGATTCAGGTTATGTGTAAGCAAATGGGCCTAGGGAGTTAGGAAGGATTCAGGTTATGTGTAAGCAAATGGGCCTGGGGAGTTAGGAAGGATTCAGGTTATGTGTAAGCAAATGGGCCTAGGGAGTTAGGAAGGATTCAGGTTATGTGTAAGCAAATGGGCCTAAAGAGTTAGGAAGGATTCAGGTTATGTGTAAGCAAATGGGCCTAGGGAGTTAGGAAGGATTCAGGTTATGTGTAAGCAAATGGGCCTAGGGAGTTAGGAAGGATTCAGGTTATGTGTAAGCAAATGGGCCTAGGGAGTTAGGAAGGATTCAGGTTATGTGTAAGCAAGTGGGCCTAGGGAGTTAGGAAGGATTCAGGTTATGTGTAAGCAAATGGGCCTAGGGGGTTAGGAAGGATTCAGGTTATGTGTAAGCAAATGGCCCTAGGGAGTTAGGAAGGATTCAGGTTATGTGTAAGCAAATGGGCCTATTGAGTTAGGAAGGATTCAGGTTATGTGTAAGCAAATGGGCCTAGGGAGTTAGGAAGGATTCAGGTTATGTGTAAGCAAATGGGCCTAGGGAGTTAGGAAGGATTCAGGTTATGTGTAAGCAAATGGGCCTAGGGAGTTAGGAAGGATTCAGGTTATGTGTAAGCAAATGGGCCTAGGGAGTTAGGAAGGATTCAGGTTATGTGTAAGCAAATGGGCCTAGGGAGTTAGGAAGGATTCAGGTTATGTGTAAGCAAATGGGCCTAGGGGGTAGGGAAGGATTCAGGTTAGGTGTAAGCAAATGGCCTAGGGAGTTAGGAAGGATTCAGGTTATGTGTAAGCAAATGGGCCTAGGGAGTTAGGAAGGATTCAGGTTATGTGTAAGCAAATGGGCCTAGGGAGTTAGGAAGGATTCAGGTTATGTGTAAGCAAATGGGCCTAGGGAGTTAGGAAGGATTCAGGTTATGTGTAAGCAAATGGGCCTAGGGGGTTAGGAAGGATTCAGGTTATGTGTAAGCAAATGGGCCTAGGGAGTTAGGGTTAATCTGCCACCTGCTCAGAATAAATGAACTTTAGCTTGGGCATCCCTCATGCTTCTTGTTCTTTTGGGCAGTGTTTAAATTTAAAAAAATTAAAAAAACACTTGACGCCAAAATGGCTATATAAGGAAACTGGGTGCAGAGCGAATAGCAACAGTGGGTCAAATTTTGAATATGCTTTTGCCACTGGCTTAAGTCAGAGTGCCAGACATTATTCAAATGAAGGCCTATTTACTTTCAGTGATTTGGAATCAGCTTTCAGTGATGTGTTCATTTGAGAGACTTTGGTTAGCTGAGTTTGTATCTGTTGCCCATCCTCTTTCAGCTACTAAAGTGGTATCAGACATCTATTTTCTGAAAAAGATGTCAAACTTATATTCCCTTAATATTTTCTATGCATTAAAACCCTCCTACTATCAGTGTTGTTCTTATCAAAGTCGACCCATACTTCAAAATGTCACAACCAACAAAATACACTGTACATTTCGCAGGGGTAATCCACAAAATACCATGTGGCACCCTGGGGCACACTCGGTTTGTGTGAAGGTCAGAACACTGTTTTTGTCCCAGGGGCATTTTGGGGTATCCATGTACCATTCTTGTGTACAGTATGCAATATTTTAAGGCATGCATAGAAGCATTGTGTACTTAGCAGACACAAGTTTTTGTGGCATTTTGGAGACTGCATGTATACCAGTCCTTTTCTGCTCATTGTTCATCACATGAGCAATCTTCTTGAAATGTGAAGTGATCTGGGAAAACACTTCACATGGTGAAATTTGTCATTTTTGTGTGATATACATCAAATTAACGAGGACACTGTGCTGTTTTCAAAATTGTTTTATTCATGATTCTAGGTTGTCTATAACGTGAGTTATGCTCTCGGGAAGTTATAGCCGCCACTGTCCTTAAAAAAACGGGAAAAAAACGTCATTTTAATCATCATCATCATAAAACTATGTTTTTACATATAAAACGATGGGATTTTTATTTAATATTTTCAACAATGATCATTTAGATATTAACAATTAAAAAGGTAATAAAAACTAAAATTGTCAAAAGAAAAATTGGGGGACTATTTTGCCATTATCTTCAAAACAAGTTCGCCGACATCCGACGGGTTTTCCCAGATCGCATCACAAATGATTATTTTTATTATATTATTTGCTGATGTAGGTTGGTCAAAAGACAATCGCAGCCCATAAGTACATTCTCGCTGTACGCAGTGATTACTTTCGCCGCCTCTTTCTTCAAACACTGCCCCCTAACGTCAACACCTCTGACAACGAAACCCTCTCAAACCGCCCGTTCCCCGACGATCCCCGGAAAATTCACGACATCACAGAAAAGACAGACTACAGTGCATTGGTACACCTCTTGCAGTACATCTACACCGACGCCTGTGATTTGTTCAACCCGGACTACCATCACAACATGTCACCTCCCGGGATATTGCAAAGTCCCACCGCCGTCGGTTTTGACGTCAGTGACGACTTTGGCCATTTGCCGATGAACGAGCACAACCGGCACCGATCCGCGTTTGGGGCTTACCAAGAACAGAGGGAGAAGAGAGGCAGGAGAGAGGCAGGAAAGACGGAAGGAACGAAGGAGGGAAGAAAACAAAGAAGGGAGAGGGAAGAAGAAAGAAGGATGAGAGTGATGCGATGGTTCCAGTGAGGAGTCTGATTGACTTAGCCAAGAAGTTTGGTGTAGGATCACTTGTGAAGAGGTAATGACCTATTCTTGTAGATTTCTTGCATGATTTTTTTCCGAAACGTGATGAGCTCCATCGGAAACATCCAACGTAAGAAGTCACTTACATCACTATTTATGACAGACAGACAGTCATGTCAAGAATAGTGCACTACAGTGTCCATAATATATCAAACCAAACTCACATAGTAACGAAAGCACAAACTTTATAATGCCATTTTTAGTTTGTTGACTAACACTGACATGCAAATTATATTTTTAGTGGCTCTGCAAACTCATGACTATATTAAATTCATCCCAGTTTTCAAACTTCAATCTGGACATTTCAGAAGACTGAAATAAATTGTAATGTTTTGACTTCATCATTCCTTTCTGTTTGACGTCAAGGCTGGATCAGGTCAAATACAAAGATGGCCGCCTGCAGAATTTCAGACCCAGCACCAAGCGGCTGGCGTTCAACCGACGGCAGCTCTCCCAGCTTTGCGACGTGGTGCTCTGCTCGGAGGAAGGAACGTTATATCCATGCCATAAGTGTATCCTGGTTGCCAGACTTGAGTATTTTCAGGGCATGCTTGGGTCTGGCTGGATAGAGGTATATGATACATTGTATTTTACATTTTTTGTATTGAAATATTTTAATAGTGATTTGATAACAGTTCAGACATTGTGATTGGTTGAGACTTGATCATGTGGGGGTGCCTTACGTCACGCAGTCTTTACAGTTTAATGACCAATAATAAGTAAGTAGCCATGAGCAATTGCATGGGGGCCCGATATAAGGCCAAGAGAATGAAAGTCATAGATTTGCGTCTGGAAAATTTCGAAAACACATGAGGCTTTTTTTCATTATTCATTATTCATTATTTCCATTGATCATTAATAACATTAACACTAACACTAGTAACAGCGCAATCACAAGATGTTTCTTCTAATTTGACGTGTCGCCGTACATATGGTCGCCTGTGTACGTATGTGCATCCATTATACGTGCAGGCCGCACACACAGGCATGACAGGCATATTAGATACAAAGGCTCAACAGCGAACGTGTTGTGCATGTGAAGGCGGTACAGTTGCAGGTGCAGATTGGACGGAGTTTACCATACAGTTTTAGCGATGCGACCTTTTTTGTGAACGACGTACGCAGGACTAAGATTGTAAGAGAACATGTGCTAATGATTATAGCGCACATACTGGTGGAAATTTGGTAAAAACTTTGTTTTACTGATCTGGATGATTTGGAACTAAATTTGTTTGGTGGAAATACCTTTTTTGTGCAAATAATGATTTTTTTGGCAAATAATGAAAAATTTAGGCGGTAGATTTCGGGACATGCGGGCGGTGGACGCAAATCTATGACTTTCATTCTCATGGCCTAATGAACATTTGGTTTAACTGAATACGGCTCCTATTTTATGTATTTGCATTGTAGCCATGAATCATAATAACAAACAACCACTATAGTGAATATTTTGTGTAGACCCTGTGTTGATTGTTGAAGCTGAGTCCCACTGTTCATCTGTATCCATTAAGCTTGGGCGATAACACGATACTATCATATCGTCGTGTCAGTGCAAAAACGTCGTATCTCCTAAAATAGCATTTAAATTAGATTCGAGTTTGAACGTGCGCAAAAGGTCGTATCTCGCTTAAAATAGCCCGGATGTACACACAAAAACAATAGGCGCCGAGATACGACGTTTTTGCACGGCGCGTTTTCGTGTGAGATACAACGTTGTTGCAAAATCAAGATACAACGTTTTTGCACTGACACGACGATATATTGTGATACCTTTTTTATTTGATTACGATATCGAGAACCTTTTTAAGTTATCGAGATATCGGCAAATCGCGATTTAAAAAAATATATCGCGATTAAAAAAACAATCGACATTGTGATTCATGTCAGAATTTCCATGGAAACAAAATTAGAACAGTCTTTTCAGTTTTTGGAAGTGAGAAACAAAAGCGAACTACTTCAGAAGTACACGCTCTGCAAACGAATTTGTGATTTATTGTGACGCTTGTAAAGGGGTACATACCTGTGGTTATCGGCTCAAAAGCAATCCTGCATGAATGAAAAAATAATCACGATATTATCGAAAATCGCAACATATATTTGCCGATATATTGTGGATGAAAAAAAATCGATATCGCCCAAGCTTAGTATCCATTGGTTGAACCTGAATCGATATGGCTTTTCTTTGAATCAGGCCTCGTCAAGTGACCCCTTAAAGATGCCCCTCCCCGGCTCCATCCTGTCAATCATTCTAGAGTACATCTACACTGATGACGCCCCATCGGTCAGGTCCTGCACTGACATCGAGTTGCTGTGTAACACGCTAACCACGGCCGAGCAGCTTCTCATTGGTCGACTCAAGGAGATATGCGAGGTGGCTCTTGTCGACTTAAGTAAGTTACTTAGCAACCATTTTTAACTCCCAATCTTTGTTTTTTTCGGGATTATTCCTTCAGCAAATGTTTGATAATGCACAGAAATAGACACAAACTGAAATCAAGGATATATTAACGAAGGAAATTCTTTTGCACGTGAAGTAAAGGCAGGTTCATACTTGAACACAAATGTGAAATGAATTGTCATCAAAACTTGAGATTCACTGCAAAAACGGGTTTTGACATTACAATGTTCATTTGAAAAATCTTGATTTTGATCTACTTTTTGAAATTTTTTACTTGGTACTTGCACTGAACAAAATGAAGTTGTTGAATCTCTGTCTTTTTTTTTTTTTAGCTAGTCCCTGTACTGAACAAAATGATTTGTTGGTTCTTTGGCTTTTCTCTGCCCACTGGCCAGGCTGGCTGGTTGGCTGAATTTGGGTAGACTTCTTTAATGAATGTGGACTGTGAATTCAAATTCTGTTATTTCAGCAGTATTATAATTATTAACCCTCCTACTTCTGGTACCTTTTTCATACAAGTTGATGCACCATTTGAAACCATTCGCTTTTGTGGTTTTGAATGGTGAAATAACTGTACAGTATTGATTCCCCCAAATGGTTTTGAATGGTAGGTCAGCTAATACAAAACCTTGTTTGGATACTTCTAAGTGGTGAATCAATGGACCCTCTATGCATTTGAATGGATTTGAATGGTAGTAAAGCTTGCTACCAACACTGTTCAAATGGTATCACCATGTGTGTACAAAACCAATGGGCGTTTTGGTAAGTGGAAATTTTGAATGGTTTCAAATGGTCAAACAGTAGGAGGTTTAATTGACATAAGTGTTTATACTCCCTAATTGTATTTATCAATATTATTGTGAATTGTGATGTTATGAAAATAAAGCAAAAACAAATAAACAAACCTGTTTCCCTATTCTTGCGGTAGTTTCCCTGAGGAATGTTGCAGAGCTTCTCCAGTTTGCCTCGGTCTATCGAGCCGACCAGCTCAAGAAGACATGCCATCAGTACATCGGTCTGAACCTAGCATGCTTACTTGAAGCGAGGACGCTGGAGATACTGAGTAATGACGTTCTCCTGGACCTTACTAAGGCGTACAAAGATATGGTAAGGCAAAGAAGAAGAAATTAACCCTAACCCCCTATAGGTATTCTGGCTAGGAACCTTCCTGAACCCTAACCCTCTATAGGTATTCTGGCTAGGAACCTTCCTGAACCCTAACCCTCTATAGGTATTCTGGCTAGGAACCTTCCTGAACCCTAACCCTCTATAGGTATTCTTGCTAGGAACCTTTCTTAAAGATGTATTGCCTGTTTTTTCTGCTATTTAACCAAATAATTTCAGATTTCCTTTCTTTTGCGTCAGAACATTGCTATAGAACTATTGCTATATAACTTGTAGCCTGAGTGTACTTCACCACCAGATGTTTACTAAATGAATAGCTGCATTGAACAATATGTGCATCAAAGTCATAACAGCGCAAGAAAAAACAGGAGAGGCCGGCAGATAGTGCCACGTCACCCACCCCCGTGTCTCCAGTGGGAGAAAATAAGCCAGTATGCCCATGGTGAGGCACTAGGTCATGAAAATGACTCCATTTAAGCATTTGTATAGTTCTTCAGGCATGCAACTTTTCAGCTGATCAGCTGATTTCCTCTTTTTTTTACTTTAACCCTCCTACTTTTGGTACCTTTTTTATACAAGTTGATGCACCATTTGAAACCATTCGCTTTTGTGGTTTTGAATGGTGAAATAACTGTGTACAGTATTGATTCCCCCAAATGGTTTTGAATGGTAGGTCAGCTAATACAAAACCTTGTTTGGATCTTTCCAAATGGTAGTACAGCTAATACAAAACCTTGTTTGGATCTTTCCAAATGGTAGTACAGCTAATACAAAACCTTGTTTGGATACTTCTAAGTGGTGAATCAATGGACCCTCTATGCATTTGAATGGATTTGAATGGTAGTAAAGCTTGCTACCAACACTGTTCAAATGGTATCACCATGTGTGTACAAAACCAATGGGCATTTTGGTAAGTGGAAATTTTGAATGGTTTCAAATGGTCTATCAGTAGGAGGGTTAATAACAGTGCTATAGAAAAACTGAAAAACACTGTACAAAGTTTTGTGTGCTCGGCCATTTCCTTTCTTTTTTTGCAATTACAAAGTTGCGTGTCTGGTCTTTACATGCTGTGGCCATTTTGGTTAGATTTCCTATTGACAATGAAACAAAAACAATAATTACATTGTCCAGAAGACGATCAGAGCATACTGACCGAAACGTCGATTTATAACCACAAGTACTTTTCAGAACTAATTACTACTACGCAAAAGAGATTTTATTCACCGCAAACAGTCTTTCAACATATTACTTAACAATAATTACATTGTGTTATTAATAAAAACAAATGTCTTCATTGTAACATTGAAAATTGAAAATGAAAAATTATTTTACTTTTCGTAAAAGTGACAGCAACTTGGACAAAATTATTTCTAGGGAAGACTGATACAATCGTAAGCTTTAAAACAAAGTAAGTTTGACATAACAAGTCAACAATTTCAATGTTTTGATCAATTCAACTTTGAAAAATACACAAAAGAGTGCCATATATCCATTGAAGTCTTCCTGTTATTTTGAACAAATCTCTGTTTCAACTGTACATAACATAAGTGTTGAAGGGACAATATCGTAACAATCAACAGGGCATTAGAATGCTTGTTTCATTTGAACGGTAGTGTCAGATTGGCTCAGTGACTGAAAATAATACCTCACATGATAAGGTCATATTACCGTTGCTGCTGCATAAATGAGCCAGTAATGTTCAGTCACTGTGCTCATCTTAAACAAGGACACAAATTCCATGCCCTGTTGAATGTCTGCTCTGATTGTGACGTTACGGCCCCTTTAAACGGTTTGATCGGTGGTAATCTTTTCATGAAAATATCGTCATTGTATGTGTTTCCAATTTCAGGGGTAGTTCACCGGGAATAGTCCCACTGTCCTCTACTGCGTCATTCAGGGAGCTACAGATGGCAGAGCAGAGGCTCGTGGAAAATGCCTCTGTAACCATGGCAACGTCACCGCCAACCAAATCAAGAAGAGGTGCCGAACAGTTCAGGTAAACCTTAAGGGTAAAGGGGGGACATACAGATGTATAAACTGAAGAAAGACAGGCATGCATGCATATAAGGAGATATTATACATACATGTACATTAACCCATCAAACTCCATTGACTGGTTTTGTTTTGAATTGGATGGATAAGTACTGTACAGCCCAGCCATTAATGCTGTGCATGAGGCTAGGTGTACTTATTTCATCAAAGTCCAACAACTGGGTGGATGTGTTACTTCATGGGGATGAAATTTGTTGGGTTGCGGTAGGTATCTGCCACTGTGGCGAGGGGGAACGATGGTGACTGACTTAATATACATAAACCACTTCTAAATATACAGAAACTACTTTTAAATATACAGAAACATACCTGTAAATATACAGAAACATACCTGTAAATATACAGAAACGTAATATACAGAAACATACCTGTAAATATACAGAAACGTAATATACAGAAACGTACCTGTAAATATACAGAAACATACCTGTAAATATACAGAAACGTAATATACAGAAACATACCTGTAAATATACAGAAACGTAATATACAGAAACGTACCTGTAAATATACAGAAACGTAATATACAGAAACATACCTGTAAATATACAGAAACGTACCTGTAAATATACAGAAACGTAATATACAGAAACGTACCTGTAAATATACAGAAACGTACCTGTAAATGTACAGAATCGTACCTGTAAATATACAGAATCGTACCTGTAAATATACAGAAACGTACCTGTAAATATACAGAAACGTACCTGTAAATATACAGAAACGTACCTCCTTTCACCACATTTTTAATGCAAATTTCAATTTATTTTATTTCATTGCCAAGGAGTTATTTTTGAAATTCATGCTTACCATACACCATGATGTAAACTATGTTTTGTTACTATAACTAATTAATTTGATTTTGACCTTATACCGAAGTAATATATGAAGCACTTTATACTCGGTGCTTTTGGAGTGTCTATGACTACAAAAACTCTTCACCATTTTGATATTGAACCTCCAGCATTAATTATTTGATGTGCCATGGCTGGAAAGGTCTCTTCAAATTTTATTTATTTACAAACGCCACTAATTCGTTTTCCTGTAATTAAGACAATGCGGCAATCTTATTTAAAACTATTACTTAGAAATGAACGGTATTTTGCCTTCAACTTACTGAAATATCCACAAAGTGGTTCCTAGTAGTACTACATGTATCTATAAATGCCCCCAGGAAGTTCACATGGAGATGTATTAACCGTCATAATAGACCGGTCATTATCAATATTGGACCAGCACATATATATGAGTCACTTGTCATGCCAGCTGTACATCATGGTGACCCACAATTGAACCAATGAGAGAATACCAGTTTATTTTGTGTCACACTGAATCAACTGCACAGTTGATGTTTCATGTGTCTCAAATATGTGAATTTGAAAGTTTCACATTTTATGTTTTTCAACAATAATCACTTCAGGCCTGCACATCGGCATTTTTATTTTTTATTATTATTTTTTTTTGCTATGAAACGATGTCCAATTGCATCTAAAATTGCTGGATTAATTGGAAGTCTGCCTTCCTGTGTTTTAAATTACTTTTTCACATAGGGGTATGAACGTTTGCCCGATTTGTGAGGCCTCTCTTAGCCACCATACTTGGTGTATGGGTCTGGTTCCAAATACTGCGTATACATGTAACACGTATTTCGCTGGTTGGCAAAAAAAAAAAAAAAATTACCAAAAAAAACACCAAAAAGTGTATCATTGCACCGATTTTGAAACTGACCTATGACCAAAAACCTGCAGACTATTTTTTGACCTAATACTGAAATTTTGTAAATGAAATCAAGATAGGCATTTATTAATTGGAATAAATGTTTGATGATGGGTGTTACTGTTGAATAAAGACACCTTTGTGCATGGCCATTTGTGATAACAGTGAGGTCCTTTATCATCGGTAGTGGTGCAGAGAGACAATATATTCCCCTACCCCTTATAGTCAAAATGGTCTGTTGGTACACTCACAAAATCCTCTTGCCCGACTACCCCCACCACAAAAAAGTAATAATAATAATAGTGAAATTAATAATAATATAAAAATTAATAGATCTTGGCTATGATGATTCTAAGTGTCCTTTTGTGACAGATACCACTCCACCGCTATCTCATGGCCATGCATAAAGTTCAGGTCTCGTGCATTCACACGATACCGAAAAGGGACAAGTCGATTCAGTTCCTTCCTGAAGTCACGCATCTGCATACCATGATATGTCATCACTGTTTTAAATGATGGCACATCTTTGAGTGGCTGTATACCAAGTCCCCCTCCCATGATATCTGCTCGCATATACATGAGGAAGTGAGAGATGTTGTTATAATACTCGCACAAATTGATGTGGGCTTCAGGTAATAACGAAGGTTGAATTCTCCTATCTGAGAAGAATGATGAGTGGCATTTGTTTAACTCTGGAGTGCCATAGAGATATTGAGGGTCAGCCTTAGGTATACATTCACACCAGATCATTGTCTCAGTGACGATAGTGGAGTACCTGTTACTACAATTTAACAATGGCTTGAAAGTCTGGAGGAGCTTAGCAAAGCCAACGTAGTCAGCGAGATTGGATGTAAAGATCCGGTCATAGTTTGGCATCTCTAGGGACAAATGATGATTAGGAAAGTCCAGACAATTGGCCAGGGAAATGTGGACATAAAGCCTTCCCTGAAGGATGAGACTTTTCATCTTTTGGAGAAGGTTTGTCACATAGTTGTGATACATTACCATCGGGGATGAGTAGGATCTGGAAGTGGACTCTCTCACTCTCAAGCAATCCCATGCTACAAAGGGAAATGAATATACGTTGATACAATAGACAAATTTGTAATCTTTCGGTGCCTTTAATGTTAAATCTAAGGTGTCTGATCTACGAAGTAAATTTGTGCCACGCTGATACACTAAAGGTCGTCTTCCAGTTAGTGTCATATTGTCAAATGGCATGTCTGTTTGTTTAGTTTCAAGAGGCAAAAATAGACCATGGTCGAACCACTCTTTCATAACTTCTCTTTCTTCTAAAGGCAAACGATTCAGATAAACAGGCATTGTTTCATTCATTGTGATGGGGTTCTCCTCAAACACTGCCTTCCTTTGTTTTCTTAGATTGATACAGGTGCTTTTGTCTCGTTGACATTCTAATAATTGCCACCTTTCCCAAACCTGACACAGATAGCTAAGATCTGTATCCAGAACACTGATCAACCCTTTAGTGACATCATGGAGACTTTGACCGCTCATCTGAATGAGCTCATCCAAGCTTGTCTTGATCAGGTCGTACTCTCTCTTTGAAATATGGAGTGAGTACCAGATGGTAGTCAAACTGCTCTCAATGTCCTCAGTGTCTGCAAACCGAACCAACATGTAGAGAAACAAAACATTTCTTGCCATGACAAAAGGGTCAAAATCATTCAGAGTGATGTGAAGTTTTCCCTGGTACTTGGCAGGCAAGGAAGCAGCCGTTAACACAGTGTTGCGCAAGTCTCCACAACCAGCAGATAAGACATAGTAATCTCTTGTGAAATCTTCTTTTGTTTTACCTTCTTCAGACCATTCGTTGCCATCAAGTTTAAGAAAGTCAATAGATTGGGTGTTTCCAAAGTAATGAGGTGAAAGACAAACTGTCTTGGTTTTTGCAATTTCAAGGTTTTTTGTACCAATTTCTATTGCACAGGATTTGATAGTATCTCTCATTTCTCTGCATGTCTTTTTATGAGCTGTCCAGTCACGCTGTTGACACTTCTTATTACAGTACCATGTGTTGTTACACTCTGCACACTGGGGGAGGGAGAGCGGAGGGGATAGAAAGAGGGAATTAAAAATATGTATTCAAACTGATAACACTCGTCAAGGATTTTATGATCATCCCAAGCTTTAGTACTTTAAACTACTTGATTCAAGACAGACTCGAGTTGCAATTTTGGCTGACTCCACACGACTCATGTCTTTGCCACAAAATGACTCGACCTCACTTGAGTCTCTGCCCCAAGGACTTGACTCAACTTGAAGCCAAGGCTTGAAAGACTTGAGTCCTCCCAAAATTCTGTTAAGATAAAATGTGTATGCACTGATTATCTTCATCACAGACTGCAAATACTCCATGGACCATTTACACTAGGATGTTGTGTCACAGACTCTTACATCTCTTTCTGACAGCTACATAAAATACTAAATGAATGATTAAAAAGAGCCTCAGAAATTAATATTTAACATACTGCAGAAAAGCAACAACAACAAAAAAGATAATGAGCTATTATCCCTCCTGTTACTGCAATGGTAAAAATCAGTCAATATGTCGATATACTTACCAAGGTATAAGTCAAACACTGTCAAACCTTACGTGTAGTAAGTACATTTACAGGTCAAAATGAGTCAACCATTTTTGACTGGTAAAAGCATTGTCTTGTATTGTTGAGGGTGGTCAAAATGACAGTAAAAACCAGTCAAAAATGCCCCTGTGTGCACATTTGGGTGAACAGTCAAAACAGGCAGTTGACTGGTTTTGACCACGATAGCTACTTGCCACTCAAGTTCAGCAAAAGTATGAGGGTTAAATGAATTACCAAAATGTTCTGTACAAAATAATGAAAGTTAATGCAATATAATAAGAATATAAAGAAACTCAACAAAAATTATTTTTTATTTGAATAATCAAAATATTTCTCTTTTGAGAACAGCGTTTTTCCTGTGAAAATTCTTTCCAACTGTTTGGTTAAATCATTTCCACCTTTGCATGGAATTGGCCATATATTTATCCGAAAATATGCGAAGGCATTCCTAAATAAACAGACGGATGGAATGAAAAATGACAAACACATTCAAGTAGTTGCACATAGATTGCTGTAAAACAAAAGTTACCTCTTTCACATCACCAGTCTTGCCGCAAGTGTTGCACTTCTTTGGTCCAAATATCTGACACTCAACAGAGCTGTGTCTAACTCTGTCTCTATCTCTGCATGATGTGGTGCAATACTCGGCCATTGGGCAGTCATCACAATGCACTAAATGTTTGGGGAGAACCTTCTCACAACGCCAACAGTGTCCACGCTGAACATCCATGATGATCACTGTATGAGAAGTGATAAAACAATGTTGAAGCACTCAATAGTTAGCCAAAATGGCAGAGTCTAGAGAGTGAGCATGTAATTAATTTCTTATCCAGTGTAAACAGAAACTATAATTATGAACAATGACATCATAAAATTTCTTTTTGAGGTTTTTTTTTAAAAACATTTTTACATGAAATGCTACTTTAGTTATGGTTAATATTTATTGTAATTGATTGTCTGAAAATGATATTGTTTGCTCTTGACTGTTTTGCATAATTAAGATTTTAAAAACTCACCTTTTTGTGAATATATTCTTGAATTTAGACCTATTAATCCACAAGATGAAAAAGCTGAGTTACTTAAGGTGATGCTTGTGGTCTGTCCGTAATGTTCTGGATTCCAGTTATAAATGGCTGACAAAATGTGGGTTGATCTGAATATATAATCACATTGCACAAACAACGTAATTCCCCATATGTAGCGTCTCTGCCAATAAGGGATTTCCCCTAATGAGAAATACTGAAACACAAACAGCACAGTCATGTGTCATATTAGCTTGGCATAGAATGCTAAGGCAATAAAAAAAGTCTCTGGTTTCTGGTCTCCGCACGCGTCACAGCCAAAATTGCTGGATTGAATGGAATTCTGCCATTAAGTGCTTTAAACAACTTTTTCACATAGCGGTATGAACGTTTGCCCAGTTTGTGAAGCCTCTACTAGCCACCATACTTTGTATATGGGAAATTTGGTCCCCACGTATACATATATTATGTATTTTCCTGTTGGCCAAAAAAAAAAGAAAGATGGCCGAAAAAAAAGTGTGTCACCGCACCGATTTTGAAGCCGACCGATGACCAGAAACCAGAGACTTTTTTCTTTGGCCTAATATGGGACAGTAATTTTGAGAGTACATTTTTGTGTGTGTGTGCATTTCAATATAATCACAACTAAATTATTATTAATTATTAAACCAGAAAAACCCATACAAGCAAGATATATCATTTCACAGTATTATTGAAATACAGTTTAATACGTAAGCAAAATATTACCAACGCTGTATTGGTATGTTTGAATAATATTCTTCAACAATGATGGCACAATCATTTAACTATGCCAAACAATTGGGAGGTCAATCTATTTTTAGAAATAAGACGAATCAACGAACAATGCAATTGAACATGACATTCAATGTTTTATTATGTCATCAGGACAACTTGTGTGGGCTACCTGTCCAATTTCAACAGTAATGGACATTTCATTCATTATGTTTTATTTACAGTTTTTAAGATAAAAGAATTTGTTTCAGACCAAAGGTTTTTGGGAATGTATGTATCGCTCATGCAATATCCGAATTGTTTTGTTTTCATTAGGAACATTGAAAATTTCATATTATAATTAGAAATGAAAACATATACTTTGAAATGAGATATTTCACAGAATAGTTGTCATAAGCTTGGTTGAACAGTAAAACAAAAATGGCCAAAATTAATTTACAACGGAACCCGCGATAAAGTTATTTTGGTACATATTCGTATCTGTTTCCTACGATTATTTTGAGAAATGTGCCATTTTTCAGCATTTGTATTCACATTCTCAAGTAAAATAGCAATATTTCGATGAAAGAAAAAATGTCTGTAAAAATAGCAAAAAACATCTTTAAATTAATATTCATCCAATGAAATGCTGACATTCCATTTGGGGCATGTTAAACCTGCAGACAATACCCATCACAACTGTTGAATATGTAAAGTAAAGTCATTGTTTAAAGGACCTATGCAATAGCAATGATTTAACTGGTAACCGTAATGTATGGTTACCAGTTTGCTACCTTGTTTTATTGTAAATGTCGGTGTGGGTGTTTTAACATTTGTTTTAGGCAATTTGTTGATGTTTATGCTCATGAAAATTTGCATATTCATGAGTTCAGGTGTGATGTCATAGTTGGAACAGATGCAACAGCATGGTTGGTTTCTGCATGAAACAATATTTTAATTGTCATTGTATTTACAAGTCAGTTCTCTGAACTGTTTGTGTTTTGTGTTAACTAAGTGTGGTTTTTTTTCCAATCGGTGTTGAGGAAATCAATGATTTCTTGGGCATGGTTTGGATTTTTGTTGTGTTCACTGTTATTGCTGCTGTGACACTGAGTTCTTTTTGTGAAACAGTGCCCCTCAGTCATGTTTCACGATAATTCTTCACCATTTTGATAATTGAACCTCCAGCATTAATTATTTGATGTGCCATGGCTGGAAAGGTCTCTTCAAATTTGATGTATTAACAAACACCACTGATTTGTTTTCCTGTAATTAAGAAAATGATTCAGTCTAACTTAAAATTAAAATGTTATTTTAAATGAAAATCTTATTTAAAATTATTACTTAGAAATGAATGGTATTTTGCCTGTACATCATGGTGACCCACAATTGAACCAATGAGAGTGGACCAGTTAGTTATGTGTCACACTGAATCAACCGCATAGTTGATGTTTCATGTGTCTCAAATATGTGAATTTGAAAGTTTCACATGTGATCTTTTTCAACAAGAATCACTCAATACTGAAATTTTGTAAATGAAATCAGGATAGGCATTTATTAATTGGAATAAATGTTTGATGGGTGTTATTCTTGAACAAAGACCTCTTGGGGTGTGATCACTTGTGATAATGGTGAGGTTCTTTATCATCGGTAGCCACAGCCCAATCTGTCTTAATCTATGTGTTGGTCAAAATGATCCATCGGTACAGTCACTAAATCCTCTTGCCCGACTACCCCCACCACTCAACACAAAAAAGTAATAACAATAATTCAAATATAAATAATAATTGATATTGCCTACGGCACTTCTAAGTGTCCTTGTGTGGCAGATACCACTCTACTGCTCTGTGATGGCCCTCCATCAAGTTCAGGTCCCGTACATTCAAACGATACTGAAATGGGACAAGTCGGTTCAGTTTCTTACGGAAATCACGCATCTGCATACCATGATATGTCATCACTGTGTTCAATGATGGCACATCTTTGAGTGGTTGTATCCCAAGTCCCCCTCCCATGATATCTGATCGCATATAAATGAGGAAGTGAGACATGTTGTTATAATACACGCACAAACTGTCGTAGCCAGGTTTAGGGAAAGTTTTAATTCCCCTATCGTAGAGTAATGAGAAGCAGCATTTTTTAAACTCAGGAGTGCCCTTAAGATTTTTAAGGTTGGCCTGAGGTATGTATGGAACCCAGTTCATTGTCTCAGTGACGATAGTGGAGTAGCTGTTACTACAATTTAACAATGGCTTGAAAGTCTGGAGGAGTTTAGCAAAGCCAACGTAGTCAGCAAGATTGGATGTAAAGATCCGGTCATAGTTTGGCATCTGTAGGGACAAATGATGATTAGGAAAGTCCAGACAATTGGCCAGTGAAATGTGGACATAAAGCCTTCCCTGAAGGATGAGACTTTTCATCTTTTGGAGAAGGTTTGTCACGTAGTTGTGATACATTACCATCGGGGATGAGTAGGATCTGGAAGTGGACTCTCTAACTCTCAAGCAATCCCATCCTACGAAGGGAAATGAATAAACATCGATGCAATAGACAAAGTTGTAATCTTTCGGTGCCTTCGATGTTAAATCTACGGTGTCTGATCTACAAAGTAAATTTCCGCCTCGCTGATCCACTGAAGATTGTCTTCCAGTTAGTGTCATATTGTCAAATGGCATGTCTGTTTGTTTAGTTTCAATAGGCAAAAATAGTCTGTGGTCGAACCACTCTCTTTCTTCTAAAGACAAACGTTTCAGATAAATAGGCACTGATTCATTCATTATGATGGGGTTATCCTCAAACACTGCCTTCCTTTGTTTTCTTAGATTGATACAGGTGCTTTTGTCTCGTTGACATTCTAATAATTGCCACTTTTCCCAAACCTGACGCAGATAGCTAAGATCTGTATCCAGAACACTGACCAGCCCTTTAGTGACATCATGGAGACTTTGAGCACTCATCTGAATGAGCTCATCTAAGCTTGTCTTGATCAGGTCATACTCTCTCTTTGAAATGTGGACTGCGTTTTAGTGCATCGGATTTGTGTTCTGATGGCCGAGTTGTCAGAATGTGGGTTCGAATCCTGGCTGCGACCAGGGTGCTAGTGTCCTTGAGCAAGACACTTTACCTCCGCCCAGGTGTAAATGGGTACCTGTGAGGGCAGAGTTGGTTGTTGTTTGATATGCGCCGAAATGGCAGCAATTGAGCTGTATACTCCCCAGGGAGCTGAGATGGTTTCAGGAATGATTTTATGAGCCTGATGAGCAGGGGTAATAATGTAATGCACCTTGAGCACCAGCTTGGTGGATAAATGTGCTATATAAGTCTAAATTGTTGTTGTTGTTGTTGTTGTTGTTGTTGTTGTTGTTGTTGTTGTTGTTGTTGTTGTTGTTGTTGTTGTTGTTGTTGTTGTTGTTGTTGTTGTTGTTGTTGTTGTTGTTGTTGTTGTTGTTGTTGTTGTTGTTGTTGTTGTTGTTGTTATTTATTTGTTATTGTTGGTGTTGTTGTTGTTGTTGTTTTTGTTGTATTTGTTGTTGGTGTTGTTGTTGTTGTTGTTGTTGTTGTTGTTGTTGTTGTTGTTGTTGTTGTTGTTGTTGTTGTTGTTGTTGTTGTTGTTGTTGTTGTTGTTGTTGTTGTTGTTGTTGTTGTTGTTGTTGTTGTTGTTGTTGTTGTTGTTGTTGTTGTTCTTGTTGTTGTTGTTGTTGTTGTTGTGTAAATTTTTTATAAGTTGTTGGTTCTGAGAAGAACCGTGTTGATGACTCTGTTGTTCGTAGGACCACCAATCCATAAAAGGGATTCAAGAAAGAGATTCAATAATGAAATTTCTATTGCAGAATATTATATGTCACGTCTCATTAAGAACCGATGGAGTTATTTAAGTGCCATTCTGGTGTTTGACAATGGGTCCATGGACTTCTCTGCTTCCACTCAGGAAAAAAACACAATATATTGATATTTTTGTATTTTTGGGACAAATAAAATTCTCGTTTAAAAAAACATGTGGTTTCTTTTGTCAGTCCTAGTATGCCAGATGTAACAGGACCAGATTTACGCAGCATTATGCAATCGGAAGCATTCTTGTCGTCGTCCCCAAGGAAGTCATCCTCGAGAATTGGCAACCCTCTAGCCAAAAAGTCACAGAAACAGCGCAAGAAAGAACAGGAGAGGCCGGCAGATAGCGCCACGTCACCCACCCCCGTGTCTCCAGTGGGAGAAAATAAGCCAGCATGCCCATGGTGAGGCACTAGGTCATGAAAATGACTCCATTTAAGCATTTATATAGTTCTACAGGCATGCAACTTTTCAGCTAATCAGCTGATTTCCTCTTTTTTCTTTAACCCTCCTACTTCTGGTACCTTTTTCATACAAGTTGATGCACCATTTGAAACCATTCGCTTTTGTGGTTTTGAATGGTGAAATAACTGTGTACAGTATTGATTCCCCCAAATGGTTTTGAATGGTAGGTCAGTTAATACAAAACCTTGTTTGGATCTTTCCAAATGGTAGTACAGCTAATACAAAACCTTGTTTGGATACTTCTAAGTGGTGAATCAATGGACCCTCTATGCATTTGAATGGATTTGAATGGTAGTAAAGCTTGCTACCAACACTGTTCAAATGTTATCACCATGTGTGTACAAAACCAATGGGCATTTTTGAAAGTGGAAATTTTGAATGGTTTCAAATGGTCTATCAGTAGGAGGGTTAATAATAGTGCTATAGAAAACTGAAAAACACTGTACAAAGTTTTGTGTGCTCGGCCATTTCCTCTTTGTTTTGCAATTACAAAGTTACATGTCTGGTCTTTACATGCTGCGGCCATTTTGGTTAGATTTCCTATTGACATTGAAACAAAAACAGTAATTACATTGTCCAGAAGACGATCAGAGCATACTGACCGAAACGTCGATTTATGACCACAAGTACTTTTCAGAACTAATTACTACGCAAAAGAGATTTTTGTCACCGCAAACGGTCTTTCAACATATTACATAACAATAATTACATTGTGTTATTAATAAAAACAAATGTCTTCATTGTAACATTGAAAATTGAAAATGAAAATTTATTTTACTTTTCTTAAAAGTGACAGCATCTTGGACAAAAAAATTTCTAGGGAAGATTGATACAATCGTAAGCTTTAAAACAAAGTAAGTTTGACATATAACAAGTCAACAATTTCAATGTTTTGATCAATTCAATGCACAAAATGCACAAAAGAGTGCCATATATCCATTGAAGTCTTCCTGTTATTTTGAACAAATCTCTGTTTCAACTGTACATAACATAAGTGTTGAAGGGACAATATCGTAATGATCAACAGGGCATTAGAATGCTTGTTTCATTTGAACGGTAGTTTCAGATTGGCTAAGTGACTGAAAATAATACCTCACATGATAAGGTCATATTACTGTTGCTGCTGTATAAATGAGCCAGTAATGTTCAGTCACTGTGCTCATCTTAAACTAGGACACGAATTCCATGCCCTGTTGAATGTCTGCTCTGATTGTGACGTTACGGCCCCTTTAAACGGTTTGATCGGTGGTAATCTTTTCATAGAAATATCGTCATTATATTTGTTTCCAATTTCAGGGGTAGTTCACCGGGAATAGTCCCACTGTCCTCTACTGCGTCATTCAGGGAGCTACAGATGGCAGAGCAGAGGCTCATGGAAAATGCCTCTGTAACCATGGCAACGTCACCGCCAACCAAATCAAGAAGAGGTGCCGAACAGTTCAGGTAAACCTTAAGGGTAAAGGGGGGACATACAGATGTATAGACTGAAGAAAGACAGGCATGCATGCATATAAGGAGATATTATACATACATGTATACATTAACCCATCAAACTCCATTGACTGGTTTTGTTTTGAATTGGATGGATAAGTACTGTACAGCCCAGCCATTGATGCTGTGCATGAGGCAAGCAGTGTTCTAGCCAGGATGAAATTATAGCGTAGGGGCATTTGTACGACACGAATCTGCGTAGCGCGAAGCCACAACGACGTGGGGTCCGGGGCCCGCTTAAGGGCCCTGGGAAACTTTTAGGTTGTAGATGCTCTCTGGTGCAATCTGAGGCTATTTAGGGGCATATTGCATAATATAATTTGTCATAATTAGACATAAAAATATTTCTTGCTTTTCAATTGGTAGGTTTTAACATGTTTACATGTGCACATGTAATTCTGTCACATTTTTCTCAACTAATATCAAACCCATTTTTTAATTTAAAATGGAGTAGGGCCTACAGAAGTCATGTTATTGTTTTAATTACTGTTTTGTTCACTTTACATTGGATTGTAAACGTGCGAGTAAAGTTAATCGTTTTTATCAATAATTCAAAGCCAGATATGATCAAAAAAATTCCATACAATACATTAAAATGTATGCTTTGACTTAGGCCTACTTTAAATTAAACTTGACAAAACTATAAATAAAACGAAACCCTGCATTGCATGCTTCACCCACGTAAATAGTTTCGTAAAGTATTTTATTGGACAGCAGGTAAGAGCTCTATATTCTAAGTCCACAGTTATTGCGTAAATAAAAAAAAGCTCCGCGAAGTTTTTCAAAAACATAGGCCAGCTGTAAAGACACCTTAGAATTATCCTGGCTCCAGTCTCTTCAAAGTATTTTAAAAGAAAAAGAAACAAGACAACTGGTAACCAAAAAGACACAATTTCTGGGTCACAAGTTCACATCAAAGAACTGTCTGCAGACTTTGGAATGTTGAATGTATCAATTTGAGATTAGAGCCAAGACAAGAGTTGGGGCTATTGTTCACTTGACAATGACTGACAGGTTGTGGTTTTACACTCCCAGACCAGGTGACATTAACCTCTTGGACCTGGTTCTTGGCTGGTTTCCAAGCTATATAACTATACATGTATGAAACAACATCCCAGGATACAGGATACCAGTATACACTCTCCCAAGGCTAAGTACGAGTACGAGTGATCCGACTGTCGGCAGAAATGCGTCTTTTAATCGGTTGTTTCAAAGCCTAAAATTTAATGCAATAAATCTAGACCTACTTAAAAAATTATGACTGGTTGGAGCAGAATGGTGACATCTATTTATTCGACTGAGAGCAAACTATTGGTGAATTTTTTACCTCGGAAAAGCTTCAGAAATCTTTGACATGTTTTGTTTTGTGGAATTAAATTCTGTGGATTAATACCTGTGGCGGAGAATCTCAGCTCAGAAATAATGCTTTCGGCATGAAATAAATAGCAGTCGGGTATGTAAATTAAGAAGAAAAACAGTTTTAGAAAGTGTTTACCGTTACTTCTGATTTAAAAGTAAATGGAGGCTTGTTTGCAGGGTGCAATTGTGCTATACGCCCGCCTACTGAACATATCCTGGGGACCGGGAATAGCCGATCAAGTCTTGCATTTCCGATTTTCGTTTTTTAAATTTTCTCATCAATAACATCTTCTTAATTTATTTCTTCTTAATTTACAAAACAAAAAGTGGTGGCAGGGAAATGATACTGGAATGAGATTTACAAATGTTTTGATGCCGTGAAGACAAAACTGTTTCCATAGGTCGAACTTCTGCTGGCGGCCGGCGGACATCAGCCGGCGTCCAGCGGACATCAGATGTTCAACAACTACCGTTTGCCGGTGGTTGTTGTTTTTGTTGTTAACTTTCACTCAAAACAAATTTCCGACAGTAGATTTTGTTTCAGAAATAATTATTTGAGAAAACAATTTTTATAGACTTCACTTTTGCGGTGTTTGTCCCGACTCTGCCTGGCACGTGGGTACCCCGCTCATCTGGTTTTTTGCCTAAGCAGTGTGGTAGCGGAACCAGTGTCAATGTGTTTAACGTTGAATGCCATAAATAGATCGCGGGCGGCCCCATAATTACAAATGCGGCGCATCAAAAACATTCTCTTGAAAAGAAACAAAGTTGCCGGCCAATTAAAATCTATCAATAAACTTCCTACAAGACGAAATAAATCCCTCAGTGGCAACAAATTATTGTTGTTCACAATTAGTTCTCGAACTGAACAAAGGAAATTTTGGAGCGTTTTTTTTTCACCATGGAATAAATAATAGCGTATCGGCCGATTTATAGTGTATCAGCATTTTTTTATGGCGTATCGGCCCGATACGCAATTGTATGCCTGTACTTATTTCATCAAAGTCCAACAACTGGGTGGATGTGTTACTTCATGGGGATGAAATTAATATACAGAAACTACTTCTAAATATACAGAAACATACTTCTAAATATACAGAAACATACCTGTAAATATACAGAAACATACATGTACTTCTGTATATATACAGAAACATACTTCTATATATACAGAAACATACTTCTATATATACAGAAACATACTTTTAAATATACAGAAACATACTTCTAAATATACAGAAACATACCTGTAAATATACAGAAACATACCTGTAAATATACAGAAACATACTTCTATATATACAGAAACATACTTCTTAATATACAGAAACATACTTCTATATATACAGAAACATACTTCTAAATATACAGAAACATACTTCTAAATATACAGAAACATACTTCTAAATATACAGAAACATACTTCTAAATATACAGAAACACACTTCTAAATATACAGAAACATACTTCTAAATATACAGAAACATACTTCTAAATACTGTAAAACTGGTAATTTTCGCGCAACATTTATTTTCGCGCTTTTCGCATAACGATTAGAGAGCGCGAATTTAAAAACACGCGAATTTATTACCCGCCCGGTGGATTGGTAAGTTACTAATATTTTCTTTGTTTACCTCTACCCCCGGCCCCGTAATGAAGACGTACGTACATGTACATACATGTATATAAGCATTGTGCATAGCGCCGGTGCATGACTTCGGCACTATAATTAGGTCACCTTTTGAAGTGGTAAATACGTGTCAACCACATCATGTGCATTGTACTACAAGTCAAATATTTACCGTGCACGAAAGCAACAACCCGCGTATGTGTCGGAAGGGTGGCTGAGCGCGAAAAATTACTCGCGCGAAAATTACCAGTTTTACAGTATACAGAAACTACTTCTAAATATACAGAAACTACTTCTAAATATACAGAAGCATACTTCTAAATATACAGAAACTACTTCTAAATATACAGAAACATACTTCTAAATATACAGAAACTACTTCTAAACATACAGAAACATACTTCTAAATATACAGAAACATACTTCTAAACATACATATTATATGAGTTGCCTTTTTTAATGAACTACAAATGTATTTTGACTTTAAACTTCTCACATTTGTGTAGGCAAATTCACCACATTATTGAATGCAAATTTCAATTTATTTTTGTTAAAACGGTTTTCATTGCCAAGGAGTTATTTTTTAAATTTTTGATTATTACCATACACCATGATGTAAATTATGGTTTTGTTACTATATGTGGAGTGTCGTGGCCGAGCGGTCTGGCTTACCGGACTCAATTTCTGGTGTTAGCAGCAGAATGTGTGTTCGAGTCCCAGCCGTGACACTTGTGTCCTCGAGCAAGACACTTAACCATAATTGCTTATAGGGGCAGAGGCAGTTTAACAACTGCCTTGTTCTGGACTACATGTAGTTACCCCTCCCAGTCCTATTCGCACTGTGAAGAGGCGGGCTGGTTTCTTCAGTGTGGAGTCGTTGTAACAACTCAATGACTTAGTAGCCCCCACCTTGGAGTGGCCATTGGCCTTGTGTAGGGTGATTTGCATAAAACAAAAACAAAAAATAACTAATTGATTTGATTTTTGCCCTGACACCAAAGTAATATATGAAGCACTTTATACTCGGTGCTTTTGGAGTGTCTATGACTAAAAAAAACTCGTCACCATTTTGATATTGAACCTCCAGCTTTAATTATTTTATTTTGCCTTCAACTTACTGAAATATCAACAAATTAGTTCATAGTAGTACTACATGTATGTATACATGCCCCCAGGAAGTTCACATGGAGATGTATTAACCGTCATAATAGACCGGTCATTATCAAAATTGGACCAGCACATATATGAGTCACTTGTCATGCCAGCTGTACATCATGGTGACCCACAATTGAACCAATGAGAGAATACCAGTTTGTTTTGTGTCACACTGAATCAACCGCACAGTTGATGTTTCATGTATCTCAAATATGTGAATTTTAAAGTTTCACATTATTTGATCTTTTTCAACAAAAATCAGTTAATACTGAAATTTTGTAAATGAAATCCGGATAGGCATTTATTAATTGGAATAAATGTTTGATGGGTGTTATTCTTGGGGTGTGGTCACTTGTGATAATGGTGAGGTTCTTTATCATCGGTAACCACAGCCCAATCAGTCTTAATCTTGAGTGGAGGAGGGGTGCAGGGAGGCAATATCTTCCCCTTCCCATATGTGTTGGTCAAAATGGTCCATCGGTACATTCACTAAATCCTCTTGCCCGACTCCCCACCCCCACCACTGGCTACAAAAAATAAATAATAATTTAAATAAAAATAATAATAAATCTTAGCTACGCCACTTCTAAGTGTCCTTGTGTGGCAGATACCACTCTATTGCTCTGTTTTCACCATGCATCATGGTCAAGTCTCGCGCATTCACACGATACTGAAATGGGACGAGTTTGTTCAGTTCCTTCCTGAAATCACGCATTCGCATACCATGATATGTCATCACTGTGTTCAATGATGGCACATCTTTGAGTGGTTGTATCCCAAGTCCACCTCCCATGATATCTGCTCGCATATACATGAGGAAGTGAGATATAATGTTATAATACTCTTTGGCATTGCGGTAGCCAAAGCGAGGGAATGGAGGTTTAATTCTTCTATCTGAGAAGAATGAAGAGCAGCATTTGACAAACTCTGGAGTGCCTGCAAGATCTTCAAGGTCAGCCTTGGGTATAAATAGAATCCAGCTCATTATCTCTGTGACAATAACTGAGTAGCTATTACTGCAATTTAACAATGGCTTGAAAGTCTGGAGGAGCTTAGCAAAGCCAACAAAGTCAGCGAGATTGGATGTAAAGATCCGGTCATAGTTTGGCATCTCTAAGGACAAATGATGATTAGGAAAGTCCAGACAGTTGGCCAGTGAAATGTGGACATAAAGCCTTCCCTGTAGGATGAGACTTTTCATCTTTTGGAGAAGGTTCGTCACATAGTTGTGATACATTACCATCGGGGATGAGCAGGATCTGGAAGTGGACTCTCTCACTCTCAAGCAGTCCCATGCTACGAAGGGAAATGAATCTATTGCGATGCAGTAGACAAATGTGTAATCCTTAGGTGCCTTTGATGTTAAATCAGTGGTGTATGATCTGTAATATACATCTTTTCCATGCTGATACAGTAAAGATTGTCTTCCACTTAGTGTCATGTTATCAAATGGCATGTCTTTTTGATTAGTTTCAAAAGGGAAAAATAGCATATGGTCAAACCACTCTTCCATAATCTCTCTTTCTTCTGAAGAGAAACCACTCAGATAAATAGCCACTGATTCATTCATTTTGTCATCCTCAAACATTGCCTTCCTTTGTTTTCTTAGATTGATACAGGTGCTTTTGTCTCGTTGACATTCTAACAATTGCCACTTTTCCCAAACCTGACGCAGATAGCTAAGATCTGTATCCAGAACACTGACCAGCCCTTTAGTGACATCATGGAGACTTTGAGCACTCATCTGAATGAGCTCATCTAAGCTTGTCTTGATCAGGTCATACTCTCTCTTTGAAATGTGGAGTGAGTACCAGATGGTAGTCAAACTGCTCTCAATGTCCTCAGTGTCTGCAAACCGAACCAACATGTAGAGAAACAAGACATTTCTTGCCATGACAAAAGGGTCAAAATCATTAAGAGTGATGTGAAGTTTTCCTTGGTATCTGGCAGGCAAGGAACCAGCTGTTAACACCGTGTTGCGCAAGTCTCCACAACCAGCAGATAAGACATGGTAATCTCTTGTGAAATCTTCTTTTGTTTTACCTTCTTCGGACCATTCGTTGCCATCAAGTTTAAGAAAGTCAATAGATAGGGTATTTCCAAAGTAATAAGGTGAAAAAGGAACTCTCTCGGCTTGTCCATGTTCAAAGTTTCTTTGACCAATTTTTGTTGCACATGATTTGATAGTATCCCTCATTTCTCTGCATGTCTTTTTATGAGCTGTCCAGTCACGCTGTTGGCACTCCTTGTTACAGTACCATGTGTTGTTACACTGTGCACACTGGGGGAGGGAGAGAGAGAAGGGAGAGAGAGAAATAAAAATATGTATGCAAACTAAAAACACTCATGACCATAAGTCTCACTCACCAAGGATACTGAGATCATTCCAAGCCTAGTGCTTCCAGCTCTCGGTAATTTTCAAACAACATGAGTCATTGACATGAGCCAATGACTTGACTTGAGACAGACTGAAGTCGCAATTTTTGGCTGAATCCACATGACACAAGTCTCTGCCACAAAATGACTTGACCTGACATGAGTCTCTTACCCAAAGACTTGACTCAACTTGAGTCCAAGCCTTGAAAGACTTGAGTGCTTAAAAAAATTATGTGAAGATAAAATATTTGTTGGCACGTACTGAGTGTCGTTATCACAGATAGCAAATACTCCATGGGCCATTTACATTAGAATGTTGTGGCACAGACTCTTACATCCCTTTCCGACAGCTACATAAAATGCTAAATAAATGAATGCAATTAATATTTTACCTGTTGCAGAAAAGCAAAATTTAAAAAAGTTATGGAGTAGGCCTATGGACATTACAATAGATAATGAGCTATTAAATGAATTACCAAAATGTTCTGTGCAGAATAATGACAGTTAATGCAATATAAATATTTTTAAAGCAAACAAATCCTAAGAATATAAAGAAACTCAACAAAAAATATTCTTGATTTGAATCATCAAAATATTCCTCTTTTGAGAACAGCCTTTTTCCTGTGAAATTCTTTCCAGTTTTTTGGTTCAATCATGTCCACCTTCGTATGGAATTGGCCATATGCAAAAACATGTGGAAGGCATTACCAAATAAACAGACAGATGGAATGAAAATGACAAACAAACAAGTAGTCGTAGATAGATTTCTGCTGTAAAACAAAAATTACCTCTTTCACATCACCAGTCTTGCCACACATGTTGCATTTCTTTGGTCCAAATACCTGACACTCAACAGAGCTGTGTCTGACTCTGTCTCTATCTCTGCATGATGTGGTGCAATACTCAGCCATTGGGCAGTTATCACAACGCACTACGTGCTTGGGGAGAACCTTCTCACAACGCCAACAGTGTCCACGCTGAACATCCATGATGATCACTGTATGAGAAGTGATAAAATAACATTTAAAAATTCAATAGTTAGCCAAAATGGCAGTCTAGAGAGTGAGCATGTGATTTATTTCTTATCCAGTGTGAACAGAAACTATAATTATGAACAATGAAAGGTATACATCATAAATTTCTTTTTGAGGTTTTTAAAAAACATTTTTACATAAAATGCTATTTTTGTTATGGTTAATATTTATTAGAATTGATTGTCTGAAAGTGAAAATGGTATTGTTTGCTCTTAACTGTTTTGCATAATTAAGATTTTAAAAACTCACCTTTTTGTGAATATATTCTTGAATTTAGACCTATTAATCCACAAGATGAAAAAGCTGAGTCACTTTAGGTGATGCTTGTGGTCTGTCCGTAATGTTCTGGATTCCAGTTATATTAGGCTGACAAAATGTGGGTTGATCTGTAGTGTAGTGTGATTGCCAATGAGGGATTTCCCCTAATGAGAAATACTGAAACACAAACAGCGCCCTCATGTGTCAAATTTGCTTTGTAGTGTTTCACAAGAGAGATACTGAGCATCAAAAGAAACTTATCAAATCTTTGGAAGGACACTCATTCAAATCCTCCACGGAAAAATGAAAAATATTTGAACACGGGTAAACTTCAGTAATCTTGTTTATTGACATGTGCTTAGTGAAGATTACTGAAGTTTACCTGTGTTCAAATATTTTTCATTTTTCCGTGGAGGATTTGAATGAGTGTCCTTCCAAAGATGTGATAAGTTTCTTTTGATTCTCAGTATACATTGGATATAGAATGCTAAGGCCAAAACAACCGGTTTCTGGTC
The DNA here is from genome assembly GCA_029582265.1 of Zoroaster sp. YZ-2022. Taxonomy (NCBI): domain Eukaryota; kingdom Metazoa; phylum Echinodermata; class Asteroidea; order Forcipulatida; family Zoroasteridae; genus Zoroaster; species Zoroaster sp. YZ-2022. The sequence goes on along the minus strand of CM055837.1, from coordinate 10,999,761 downwards.
TCTGCACGCATCACAGCCAAAATTGCTGGATTGATTGGAATTCTGCCATTATGTGCTTTAAACGACTTTTTCACATAGGGGTATGAACGTTTGCCCAGTTTGTGAAGCCTCTACTAGCCACCATACTTTGTCTTTGTATATGGGAAATTTGGTCCCCACATTTACATATATTATGTATTTTCCTGTTGGCAAAAAAAAAAAAAAATGGCCGAAAAAAAAGCGTGTCACCGCACCGATTTTGAAGCCGACCGATGACCAGAGAAATTCTTTTCTTGGCTTAATATTGGGCAGTAATTTTGAGAGTACATTTTTTTTGGTGTATTTCAATAATTACAACTATATTATTATTACATTAATTATTTGACCAGAAAAACCCATACAAGCAAGATATATCATTTCAAAGCAAAATATTACCAACGCTGTATTGGTATGTTTGAATAACATTCTTTAACAATGATCGCGCAATAATTAAATACTATGCCAAACAATTGGGAGGTCAATCTTTTTTTAGAAATAAGACGAATCAACGAACAATGCAATTGAACATGATATTCAATGTTTTATTATGTCATCAGGACAACTTGTGTGGGCTACCTGTCCAATTTCAATAGTAATGGACATTTCATTCATTATGTTTTATTTACAGTTTTTAAGATAAAAAAATTTGTTACAGACCAAAGGTATTTGGGAATGTATAATAATAATAATAATGTGTGGATTTATATAGCGCACGTATCCACCAACTAAGTGGTGCTCAAGGCGCATTATATTATTATCCCTGCTCATAAGGCTCATAAATCATTCCTGAAACCATCTCAGCTCCCTGGGGAGTATACAGCTCAATTGCTGCCATTTCTAGCACATATAGAGCAAACCAACTCTGCCTTCACAGGTACCCATTTAACCCCTGGGTGGAGAGAAGCAATTATGATTAAGTGTCTTGCTCAAGGACACAAGTGTCACGGCCGTGATTCGAACCCACATTATGTTGCTAACACCAGAACTTGAATCCGGTAAGCTAGACCGCTCATGCAATTTTCGAATTGTTTTGTTTTCATTAGGAACATTGAAAATTTCCTATTATAATTAGAAAGGAAAACATATACTTTGAAATGAGATATTTCACAGAATAGTTGTCAGACGCTTGGTTTAACTGTAAAAAAAAAATTGCCAAAATTAATTTACAACAGAACCCGCGATAAAATTATTTTGGTACATATTCATATCTGTTTCCTACGATTATTTTGAGAAATGTGTCATTTTTCAGCATTTGTATTCACTTTCTCAAGTAAAATAGCAATGTTTCGATGAAAGATAAAATGTCTGTAAAAATAGCAAAAAACATGGGCGATAGATACATCTTTAAATTGATATTCATCCAATGAAATGCTGACATTCCATTTGAGGCATGTTAAACCTACAGGCAATACCCATCGCAACTGTTGAATATGTAAAGTAAAGTCATTGCTTAAAGGACCTATGCAATAGCAATGATTTAACTGGTAACCGTAATGTATGGTTACCAGTTTGCTACCTTGTTTTATTGTAAATGTCGGTGTGGATGTTTTAACATTTGTTTTAGGCAATTTGTTGATGTTTATGCTCATGAAAATTTGCATATTCATGAGTTCAGGTGTGATGTCAGTTTAATATTTAAAACAATCATATCTCAACAACCACAAGAGGTAAATTCACAATTTTTGTACCATTGTACAGATCGTTAATTGTCAAAAAATATTTACAAAAAGATGACCCCAATTTGACCTTAATTCCTGTCCAAACCGGAAGTCAAAGTTTAATATTTAAAAAAATCATATCTCAACAACCATAAGAGATAAATTGAAATTTTTTGCACCATTGTATAGATTGTTAATTGTCGAAAAAATATTTACACAAAGGTGACCCCAATATGACCTTACTTCCTGTCCAAACCGGAAGTCAAAGTTTAATATTTAAAGAAAATCATCCACAAGAGGTAAATTCACAATCTTTGCACCATTGTACAGATCGTTAATTGTCAAAAACACTTTAAACAAAGTTGACACCAATTTGACCTTTACTTCCTCCCGAACACCTAGTGTTTGTTCAAACAAACACTTAAGCTCTAGTTATCCATTATTTCGGTTCTTTAGTATCTGTATTTTCATATTTATAAATCAAAAAAGCTGATTTGTATGAAGAAAGTGGAGTAAATGATGATTTTTGTGTGCCTTTTGGTTTCATTTCGTCCGTTGTTTCCATTACAGTGCGCTATAAATTGCTGCGTTTACGTTGATTGTGCTTGGCAAAAATATAAACCCCGCTAGCATTAAATTTTAAGGAACATATTGGTAACTACGCACATTTTATTAGTAACCTTCTGAAGTCATGGGTTTTTACAGTTTTTTTAATAGGCAATTTCTCCTATACGGGTTTACTCGATTGTTGACATACATATTTTCAAAAGGTGGTAACTTTTGAACCAGACATGCCACAGTTGTTTAACAGGTATCAAAATGAAGCTTACTGCATGCTCTTTTCAGCCATGTATATAACTAAAAAATTAAGTTCACCCCATGTGACTCATTTTCGCAGAGCCCGTCACATATACAGAAACATACCTGTAAATATACAGAAACGTAACATACAGAAACTACTTCTAAATATACAGAAACGTACCTGTAAATATACAGAAACGTAACATACAGAAACTACTTCTAAATATACAGAAACGTACCTGTAAATATACAGAAACGTACCTGTAAATATACAGAAACGTACCTGTAACTACACAGAAACGTACCTGTAAATACACAGAAACGTACCTGTAAATATACAGAAACGTACCTCCTTTCACCACATTTTTAATGCAAATTTCAATTTATTTTATTTCATTGCCAAGGAGTTATTTTTGAAATTCATGCTTACCATACACCATGATGTAAACTATGTTTTGTTACTATAACTAATTAATTTGATTTTGACCTTATACCGAAGTAATATATGAAGCACTTTATACTCGGTGCTTTTGGAGTGTCTATGATTACAAAAACTCTTCACCATTTTGATATTGAACCTCCAGCATTAATTATTTGATGTGTCATGGCTGGAAAGGTCTCTTCAAATTTTATTTATTTACAAACGCCACTAATTTGTTTTCCTGTAATTAAGACAATGCGGCAATCATATTTAAAATTATTACATAGAAATGAACAGTATTTTGCCTTCAACTTACTGAAATATCAACAAATTGGTTCCTAGTAGTACTAAATGTATCTATAAATGCCCCCAGGAAGTTCACATGGAGATGTATTAACCATCATAATAGACCGGTCATTATCAATATTGGACCAGCATATATATGAGTCACTTGTCATGCCAGCTGTACCTCATGGTGACCCACAATGTTTGTTAAATTGTCTCACACTGAATCAACGGCATAGTAGATGTTTCATGTGTCTCAAAAATGTGAATTTGAAAGTTTCACATTTGATCTTTTTCAACAAAAATCACTTAATACTAAAATGTTGTAAATGAAATCAGGATAGGCATTTATTAATTGGAATAAATGTTTGATGGGTGTTATTCTTGGGGTGTGGTCACTTGTGATAATGGTGAGGTTCTTTATCATTGGGAGGCACAGCCCAATCAGTCTTAATCTTGAGGGGGGGTGCAGAGAGGCAATATCTTCCCCATACCCCTATGCGTTGGTCAAATTGGCTCTTTGATACATTCACAACATCCTCTTGCTCAACTATCCCCACCACTCACCACAAAAAAGTAATAATAATAGTAGTGAAATAAATAATAATTCAAATAAAAATGCCACTTCTAAGTGTCCTTGTGTGGCAGATACCACTCTATTGCTCTGTCTTGGCCCTGCATCAAGTTCAGGTCCCGTGCATTCACACGATACCGAAAAGGGACAAGTCGGTTCAGTTCCTTCCTGAAATCACGCATCTGCATACCATGATATGTCATCACTGTCTTCCATGATGGCACATCTTTGAGTGGTTGTATCCCAAGTCCCCCTCCCATGATATCTGCTCGCATATACATGAGGAAGTGAGAGATGTTGTTATAATACTCGCACAAATTGATGCAGCCTATGTAAGGTAATGAAGATTGAATTTTCCTATCTGAGATGAATGATGAGTAGCATTTGTCTAACTCCGGAGTGCCCTCAAGATCTTGAAGGTCAGCCTTAGGTATATTTTGAAACCAGGTCATTGTCTCAGTGACAATAGCTGAGTAGCTGTTACTGCAATTTAACAATGGCTTGAAAGTCTGGAGGAGCTTAGCAAAGCCAACGTAGTCAGCAAGATTGGATGTAAAGATCCGGTCACAGTTTGGCATCTCTAAGGACAAATGATGATTAGGAAAGTCCAGACAGTTGGCCAGTGAAATGTGGACATAAAGCCTTCCCTGAAGGATGAGACTTTTCATCTTTTGGAGAAGGTTTGTCACGTAGGTGTGATACATTACCATCGGGGATGAGCAGGATCTGGAAGTGGACTCTCTCACTCTCAAGCAATCCCATGCTACGAAGGGAAATGAATTTTCTTTGATGCAATAGACAAATGTGTAATCTTTAGGTGCCTTCAATGTTAAATCACTGGTGTCTGATTTGTAAAAAAAATCTTTACCACGCTGATACACTAAAGATTGTCTTCCAGTTAGTGTCATATTGTCAAATGGCATGTCTGTTTGTTTAGTTTCAAGAGGCAAAAATAGCCCATGGTTGAACCACTCTCTCATAACCTCTCTTTCTTCTAAAGGCAAACGATTCAGATAAATGGGCACTGATTCATTCATTGTGCAGGGGTCATCCTCAAACACTGCCTTCCTTTGTTTTCTTAGATTGATACAGGTGCTTTTGTCTCGTTGACATTCTAATAATCGCCACTTTTCCCAAACCTGATGCAGATAGCTAAGATCTGTATCCAGAACACTGACCAACCCTTTATATTTTTAGTGACATCATGGAGACTTTGAGCGCTCATCTGAATGAGCTCATCCAAGCTTGTCTTGATCAGGTCATACTCTCTCTTTGAAATGTGGAGTGAGTACCAGATGGTAGTCAAACTGCTCTCAGTGTCTGCAAACCGAACCAACATGTACAGAAACAAGACATTTCTTGCCATGACAAAAGCATCAAAGTCATCTAGGGTGATGTGAAGTTTTCCTTGGTATCTGGCAGGCAAGGAAGCAGCCGTTAACACAGTGTTGCGCAAGTCTCCACAACCAGCAGATAAGACATGGTAATCTCTTGTGATATCTTCTTTTGTTTTACCTCCTTTGGACCATTCGTTGCCATCAAGTTTAAGAAAGTCAATAGATAGGGTATTTCCAAAGTAATGAGGTGAATCACCAACTCTCTCGGCTTCTCCAAGTTCAAGGTTTCTTTGAAAAATTACTGCTGCACATGATTTGATAGTATCCTTCATTTTTCTGCATGTCTTTTTATGAGCTGTCCAGTCACGCTGTTGACACTCCATATTACAGTACCATGTATTGTTACACTGCACACTGGAGGAGGGAGAGAAGGGAGAGAGAGAAATAAAAATATGTATGCAAACTAAAAACACTCATGACCATAAGTCTCACTCACCAAGGATACTGAGATCATTCCAAGCCTAGTGCTTCCAGCTCTCGGTAATTTTCAAACTACATGAGTCATTGACATGAGCCAATGACTTGACTCGAGACAGACTGAAGTCGCAATTTTTGGCTAAATCCACATGACACAAGTCTCTGCCACAAAATGACTTGACCTGACATGAGTCTCTTCCCCAAAGACTTGACTCAACTTGAGTCCAAGCCTTGAAAGACTTGAGTGCTTCAAAACTTCTGTGAAGATAAAATATTTGTTGGCACTGAATGTCTTTTTGGCAAATACTCCATGGACCATTTAAACTAGGATGTTGTCACAGTCTCTTACATCCCTTTCTGACAGCTACATAAAATGCTAACTAAATGAATGCAATTAATATTTTACCTGTTGCAGAAAAGTATGGACATTACAATAGATTAGAGCTATTAAATGAATTACGAAAATGTTCTGTGCAGAATAATGACAGTTAGTGCAATATAAATATTTTTAAAGCAAAAAAAAACCTTAAGAATACAAAGAAACTCGGCAAAAATTGTTTTTGATTTGAATCATCAAAATATTCCTCTTTTGAGAAAAGCGTTTTTCCTGTGAAATTCTTTCACTTGGAACTGGCCATATATTTATCCCCAAATATGTCAAGGCATTCCCAAATATACAGACAAACAAGTTCAAGTAGTCACACATAGATTTCTGCTGTAAAACAAAAATAACCTGTTTCATATCACCAGTCTTGCCACAAGTGTTGCACTTCTTTGGTCCAAATACCTGACACTCAACAGAGTTGTGTCTAACTGTCTCTATCTTGGCATGATGTGGTACAATACTCGGCCATTGGGCAGTTATCACAACGCACTACGTGTGTGGGGAGAACCTCACAACGCCAACAGTGTCCACGCTGAACATCCATGATGATCACTGTATGAGAAGTGATAAAATAACATTTAAAAATTCAGTAGTTAGCCAAAATGGTAGAGTCTAGAGAGTGAGCATGTGATTTATTTCTTATCCAGTGTGAACAGAAACTATAATTATGAACAATGAAAGGTCTACATCATAAAATTCTTTTGAGGTTTTTAAACTTTTTTTTTCACATGAAATGCTACTTTTGTTATGGTTAATATTTATTAGATTTGATTGTCTGAAAATGGTATTGTTTGCTCTTTACTATTTTGTATAAATAAGATTTAAAAACGCACCTTTTTTGTGAATATATTCTTGAATTTAGTCCTATTAATCCACAAGATGAAAAAGCTGAGTCTCTTTGGGTGATGCTTGTGGTCCATCCGTTACTGTTCTGGATTCCAGAGTTGATCCATAGTTGATCTGAATAGCTTATGACATTGCAAAAAAAGTAATTTTCTATGTATGTAGTGTGATTGCCAATAAGGAAGTGCCCCACATGAGAAACACACTATGTAACAGCGACCTCATCATTTGTCAGATTTGCTTTGCATTGGACTAGGAATGCAAATATTAAGCAAAAATTTGCAGCTCTTTGTTGGCATGTCTGAATAGCATTCTTCAGCAATGACGGCACAATAATTGAATACTGCGCCAAAGAATCAGGAGGTTCATCTATTTTTAGAAATAAGAAGAATCAGCAATTGGACGTGATATTAAATGTTTCATTATATCATCAGGACAGTTTTTGTGCTACCTGTCCAATTTCAGCAATAATGGAAGTTTTAGTTACATTTTTCAAATTTTGTTTGGGGAATAAAAGTTACATTCATATTCATTCAATGAAATGCTGACATTCTATTCAGGGCATGTTAAACTTGCAGGCAATCCCCGTCGCACTTGTTGAATGTAAAGCAAAGGTACTATTTAAACACAGTCAGTTTAAAGCAAAGGTACTATTTAAACACAGTCAGTTTAAAGCAAAGATACTATTTAAACACAGTCAGTTTAAAGCAAAGGTACTATTTAAACACAGTCAGTTTAAAGCAAAGGTACTATTTAAACACAGTCAGTTTAAAGCAAAGGTACTATTTAAACACAGTCAGTTTAAAGCAAAGGTACTATTTAAACACAGTCAGTTTAAAGCAAACTTACTATTTAAACACAGTCAGTTTAAAGCAAAGATACTATTTAAACACAGTCAGTTTAAAGCAAAGGTACTATTTAAACACAGTCAGTTTAAAGCAAAGATACTATTTAAACACAGTCAGTTTAAAGCAAAGGTACTATTTAAACACAGTCAGTTTAAAGCAAACTTACTATTTAAACACAGTCAGTTTAAAGCAAACTTACTATTTAAATACAGTCAGTTTAAAGCAAAGATACTATTTAAACACAGTCAGTTTAAAGCAAAGGTACTATTTAAACAGTCAGTTTAAAGCAAAGGTACTATTTAAACACAGTCAGTTTAAAGCAAAGGTACTATTTAAACACAGTCAGTTTAAAGCAAAGATACTATTTAAACACAGTCAGTTTAAAGCAAAGGCACTATTTAAACACAGTCAGTTTAAAGCAAAGATACTATTTAAACACAGTCAGTTTAAAGCAAAGATACTATTTAAACACAGTCAGTTTAAAGCAAAGGTACTATTTAAACACAGTCAGTTTAAAGCAAAGATACTATTTAAACACAGTCAGTTTAAAGCAAAGGTACTATTTAAACACAGTCAGTTTAAAGCAAACTTACTATTTAAACACAGTCAGTTTAAAGCAAACTTACTATTTAAATACAGTCAGTTTAAAGCAAAGATACTATTTAAACACAGTCAGTTTAAAGCAAAGGTACTATTTAAACACAGTCAGTTTAAAGCAAAGGTACTATTTAAACACAGTCAGTTTAAAGCAACCCAGATAACATCACAACATTGGCCCAACGTAGGGCCAACGGAACGGTTTCATTGGGCCAACGTTGGCTGTCAACGTTGGCCCAACGTAATTTTGCTCATCGGCATTACAGTGGGCCAACGTAAAAGTTGGCCCAACGTTAATAACGTAAACATTGGCCCAACGTTGGGCCAATGTTGGCCTTGTATCATTACCATTAAGCCAATATTGAGCCAACGTTGAGTCAACTCATCCCAACATTGGCCCAACGTAGGCCAACGGAACGGTTTCATTGGGCCAACGTTGGCTGTCAACGCTGGCCCAACGTAATTTTGCTCATCGGCATTACAGTGGGCCAACGTAAAGTTGGCCCAACGTTAGCCAACGTAAACATTGGCCCAACGTTGGGCCAATGTTGGGCCTTTGTATCATTACCTTTAAGCCAATATTGAGCCAACGTTGAGTCAACTCATCCCAACATTGGCCCAACGTAGGGCCAACGGAACGGTTTCATTGGGCCAACATTGGCTGTCAACGTTGGCCCAACGTAATTTTGCTCATCGGCATTACAGTGGGCCAACGTAAAAGTTGGGCCAACGTTGGGCCAACGTAAACATTGGCCCAACGTTGGGCCTTTGTATCATTACCATTAAGCCAATATTGAGCCAACGTTGAGTCAACTCATCCCAACATTGGCCCAACGTAGGGCCAACGGAACAGTTTCATTGGGCCAACGTTGGCTGTCAACGTTGGCCCAACGTAATTTTGCTCATCGGCATTACAGTGGGCCAACGTAAAAGTTGGCCCAACGTTGGGCCAATGTTGGGAACCTTGTATCGTCACCTTTAAGCCAACATTGAGCCAACATATTCCAACATTGGACCAACATTGGGTCTTTGTATCATTGAATTTGCGCCAACATTGAGCCAACATAGTCCAACATTGGACCAATGTTGGGCCTTTGTATGATTAACTTTGATCCAACATTGAGCCGACGTATTCCAACATTGAGCCAACATCAAGCCATCATTGAGCCAACATTGGAGCAATGTTGGGCCTTTGTATCATTAACTTTGATCCAACATCGAGCCAACATATTCCAACATTGTGCCTTTGTATCATTGACTTCGAGCCAGCATCGAGCCAACACACTAAAAACTCCTGGGTCAGAATTGACCCATACTCCGCGGGGTTGGACATATGCCCCGACACTTTCCAGGTCAGAATGACCCAAAAAGTTGGGTCAGATTATTTGACCCAGAAAACAAGTCACATAATCTGACCCAACTTTCCGAGGTCATTCTCACCTGGAAAGGGTCGGGTCATATCCAACCCGGACTCACGTTAATGTTGACCCAGATTCCGAGTCTAATGAGATAAGCATGTCTTCCATGTATTAAGAAGCCTTATCTACGGCAAGCAATCAAATAAAACAAATTTCTTGTTTTTTGTGTAACATTCAGCTGAATCATAACCTTATAAACTGTTAAATTTACATAGAAAATTGCCATAAATAAGTGCATCTTTCTATAAGGAACACATGCTTACCTTGTTAGGATGGCCTAGGAGACAACACATTGTAATTTGAAGGATAACTGTAAAATGAAAAGAAACAAACAAACAATTAAATGATCTTCTGATTGTTATATGTATTTATTTCTCTTTAACTGTTGAAAATACATGTTTATAAATAGTCATTTTAAAGTTATTGTTTAAAGGTAGTATTGCCACGTATCAACAGGGCATGGAATCAGAGTTCAAGTTCTAGATTAACTCAGTGACTGAAAATAATAATCACGTGGTAAGGTCATAAATGAGCCAGTAATTTTCAGTTACTGTGTTCATATTAAACTAAGACACCGATTCCATGCCCTGTAGAAAGTCTGCTCTGATCATAACAATACTGTCCCTTTAATATCTTTACTTGTGTATGGGATTGATGGTCAGTACTTGGGTTGAAATATCCCAATGCTTGCATAAAAATACATAGGAACTTTAATTGGGTAATCTCAAGAAAATGTATACCAAGACTAACATACCTATGCAATGAAGATTGTTTACATGTCCCAACTCCCAGGGATTCACAGTCGGCAATATACATTTTACTAGATCACCCAACAGATACTGTTTAATAACTACACTCATGAGGATTTTTGGGTTCAGTCAAAAAAATAATTCCTCAGTACAATCATTGTTATATGTTTACAAAAATACCTAGAAAGATCTAGATGTGTCTTAAGGTTCTGAAAAAACAATTCCCATGAAGGTACAGACTGCCACAGATAGGATAGGTCCATATAAATTAATTTGAAACATACATTAACTCCTTTGAAGAATGGATCAACTTCAACTGCTGGCCATTGAATCACAAAGTTATACGGACTCTGACACACCTCGAAGCAGTAACACAAATGGCTGTTTGTGTGTGATACATTTGTATGACAAGGGTTCAATGGTTCCAATCTGGAGTGAAAAGGGGGGATATTATTTTAAAAGATATGATGGGCTGTATACAATGACATGTACATGTACAATTTATGCTATAAGATACATGTATATTCAATATATACCGATGAATATACGTTGGTGTGGTCCAAACTCAGCATAGATGGTGATGCTACATGCCGAAGAATTCATAAGGCCTATAAAGTGATGGTGAATCAATCACTTATTCAATGTAAAAAGAAACAAACATTTTAAGCATTCTCAATTGAATGACCACACATCTTGTACAGATTTGATGCACCATTATGCCTGTGTGCTTCAAATGATTTGCATGCTACTGGGTTTGTCACCAGATTCCCAGCATGCACTTTAAATGACAACAGGTTATTAACAGTCATGTCCTTACCACTAATACCAGTCAATAAATGACTTGGTGGCATCCTATAATGACTATAGAGTTTTTTTGCCCTTCACCCGCTTACCTCTGATGGGGAATAAGGAAGGAGCAAGCTAATTTTTTGCACCTCATCCTCACTGCAAACTCGGTCTGGACAATCTGTGGACAATAACATAATTGAATAAGAAATATTTGTGTGTAATTTAGAAGCCAATTACGAATAAAGCTGTTCCAGGTAGCCATGTATCTGGATGACTGAAACTGCCATTACCCGGTTCCATTTACCTGTAAACAATGTTCACAAATTTTGACTTAACATTTAAGCCAGATAAATGGAAATCTCAAATTTTTTGTTAACATTTTTTTGTGTGTGAGTCGTTTTTAATATAGAGGCAGGAAAAGTACTTCAGTAAGTCCACATTTATTATGATTCTAATTAGACACGAGAAGCTTGTGTTCATGTTGGTTATTTTATACATTTGGGAGTATTTGTGTTTTTATAAATTATTTACCAAAAATAACCAAAAACGTATGTTTTTTTTTCTTTTTCTGTGGGTGGGGGAGGGGGCATGGCTTCATCAAAAATTCATAAATAATTGTTTGACTACAGAAAAACTTACATGATGTTTGTCATTCTTACCCCCAAGTATAGTGTAAACTATATGGATGGTTGACTACGGTATGTCATAGCAAGCATGATCAACCTTTGATCTGAAACACAAACATACCATGTAAAAACAATATTATGTTTTCAAAGAGGGACAAAGAATAATGGTCATGCTAACAAAACACACATTAGTTAGAAAACCCTCAGAGTCATTATTATCAGCATGATGGATTGATGCAACTTCAGAAAAATGCCTTTAAGTTAGGCTTTAAAATAGAATACATGTGACCTCTCCTTGATCTATGACATGACTGTTTCATTATCTCATGAGTTTCAGGCCTACTTGTCTTTAGTCCTTCCTCCATTTGCTTTAGTTGAGTGAGAAAAGTATCAGTAGGCTATGTGCCAGTTGCAGCCACCACAGTATTACTTAGGAACTATTGACACTACTGAAGCCAAATTGCCTACAGTTATTAATATTATTATTGCAACATCCCCTGTGTGTGTTTTTTGTTATATCATGGCCCCTCCATCCATGCAATGTACAGGACAATGTCACTGACAATGGGTTGTACAGTGAAAGCTCGCATACACATGTATACGACCAGCAGGCCTACAGTCAGTACATGACCTTCTGTACAATACCAGTGCCACACTCACACTGATGTTAACGTTATAACCATAGTTTTGTACAGTCATTATCTATACTAAAACGAACATACATGTATTAATAATGTGAAAGATTACATACCTTCAAATGAAACCAAGTAATAAGACCTCTTCCATTAATTGTGCAACGATTCTAAAACGATCAGTTAGACGAAAATAAACGACATCGTTTCGTAGTTAAAAATGGCGGTTGGAAAATGTGACCTGCGTGACGTATTTCTTTTCGTCCAATCAAATTGGCTGAGTTGCTGACATGACGTCACCGATAAGAACATTGGCCCAATGATAAAAACTAACACAATGCCAATGTAGGTTTCCGACTAAAACCCAACGTTGGTCCAACATGATCGCCAGCGTAATTCCAATGTTATATTGCCGACCTAGGGCCAACATTGGCCCAATGTAAGAAACTAACACAATGCCAGTGTCGGCGTCCGACTAAAAACCAACGTTGGTCCAACATTGATCACCAACGTAATGCCAATGTTATATTGCCGACCAAGAGCCAACATTGGCCCAATGTAAGAAACTAACAAAATGCCAATGTCGGTGTCCAACTAAAAAACAACGTTGGTCCAACATCGATCGCCAACGTAATTCCAATGTTATATTGCCGACCTAGAGCCAACATTGGCCCAATGTTAAAAACTAACACAATACCAATGTCGGTGTCCGACTAAAAACCAACGTTGGTCCAACATCGATCGCCAACGTAATGCCAATGTTATATTGCCGACCTAGAGCCAACATTGGCCCAATGTAAGAAACTAACACAATGCCAATGTCGGTGTCCGACTAAAAACCAACGTTGGTCCAACATCGATCGCCAACGTAATTCCAATGTTATATTGCCGACCTAGAGCCAACATTGGCCCAATGTTGAAAACTAACAAAATGCCAATGTCGGTGTCCAACTAAAAAACAACGTTGGTCCAACATCGATCGCCAACGTAATTCCAATGTTATATTGCCGACCTAGAGCCAACATTGGCCCAATGTTAAAAACTAACACAATGCCAATGTCGGTGTCCGACTAAAAACCAACGTTGGTCCAACATCGATCGCCAACGTAATGCCAATGTTATATTGCCGACCTAGAGCCAACATTGGCCCAATGTAAGAAACTAACACAATGCCAATGTCAGTGTCTGACTAAAAACCAACGTTGGTCCAACATCGATCGCCAACGTAATTCCAATGTTATATTGCCGACCTCGAGCCAACGTTGGCCCAATGTTGAAAACTAACACAATGCCAATGTCAGTGTCCGACTAAAAACCAACGTTGGTCCAACATCGATCACCAACGTAATGCCAATCTTATATTGTCGATTTAGAGCCAACATTGGCCCAATGTTAAAACTAACACAATGCCAATATTGGTGTCCGACTAAAACCAACGTTGGTCCAACATCGATCGGCCAACGTAATGCCAATGTTATATTGTCGACCTAGAGCCAACATTGGCCCAATGTAAGAAAACTAACACAATGCCAATGTCGGTGTCCGGACTAAAATCAACGCTGGTCCAACATCGATCGCCAACGTAATTCCAATGTTATATTGCCGACCTAGAGCCAACGTTGGCCCAATGTTGAAAACTAACACAATGCCAATGTCAGTGTCAGACTAAAAACCAACGTTGGTCCAACATCGATCGCCAACGTAATGCCAATGTTATATTGCCGACCTAGAGCCAACATTGGCCCAATGTCTGCAACCAACATGATGCCAATGCCGATGTTGCCGATTAATTGCCAACATTGGCTCAACATAAGCAGCCACCATAATGCCAACGCCGATGTTGGCGATGTAATGCCAACATTGAGCCAACGTCAAAAGCTGACATAATGCCAACGCCGACGTTGCCGACCAATTGCCAACGTTGGCCCAATGTATGAATGTTATCTGGGAAAGATACTATTTAAACACAGTCAGTTTAAAGCAAAGGTACTATTTAAACACAGTCAGTTTAAAGCAAAGGTACTATTTAAACACAGTCAGTTTAAAGCAAAGATACTATTTAAACACAGTCAGTTTAAAGCAAAGGTACTATTTAAACACAGTCAGTTTAAAGCAAAGGTACTATTTAAACACAGTCAGTTTAAAGCAAAGATACTATTTAAACACAGTCAGTTTAAAGCAAAGGCACTATTTAAACAGTCAGTTTAAAGCAAAGATACTATTTAAACACAGTCAGTTTAAAGCAAAGGTACTATTTAAACACAGTCAGTTTAAAAGCAAAGGTACTATTTAAACACAGTCAGTTTAAAGCAAAGGTACTATTTAAACACAGTCAGTTTAAAGCAAAGGTACTATTTAAACACAGTCAGTTTAAAGCAAAGGTACTATTTAAACACAGTCAGTTTAAAGCAAAGGTACTATTTAAACACAGTCAGTTTAAAAGCAAAGATACTATTTAAACACAGTCAGTTTAAAGCAAAGGTACTATTTAAACACAGTCAGTTTAAAAGCAAAGGTACTATTTAAACACAGTCAGTTTAAAAGCAAAGATACTATTTAAACACAGTCAGTTTAAAGCAAAGGTACTATTTAAACACAGTCAGTTTAAAGCAAAGATACTATTTAAACACAGTCAGTTTAAAGCAAAGGTACTATTTAAACAGTCAGTTTAAAGCAAAGGTACTATTTAAACAGTCAGTTTAAAGCAAACTTACTATTTAAACACAGTCAGTTTAAAGCAAAGATACTATTTAAACACAGTCAGTTTAAAAGCAAAGGTACTATTTAAACACAGTCAGTTTAAAGCAAAGGTACTATTTAAACACAGTCAGTTTAAAGCAAAGGTACTATTTAAACACAGTCAGTTTAAAGCAAAGGTACTATTTGAACACAGTCAGTTTAAAGCAAAGATACTATTTAAACACAGTCAGTTTAAAAGCAAAGGTACTATTTAAACACAGTCAGTTTAAAAGCAAAGATACTATTTAAACACAGTCAGTTTAAAAGCAAAGGTACTATTTAAACACAGTCAGTTTAAAGCAAAGGTACTATTTAAACACAGTCAGTTTAAAGCAAAGATACTATTTAAACACAGTCAGTTTAAAAGCAAAGGTACTATTTAAACACAGTCAGTTTAAAGCAAAGATACTATTTAAACACAGTCAGTTTAAAGCAAAGATACTATTTAAACAGTCAGTTTAAAAGCAAAGGTACTATTTAAACACAGTCAGTTTAAAAGCAAAGGTACTATTTAAACACAGTCAGTTTAAAGCAAAGGTGCTATTTGAACACAGTCAGTTTAAAGCAAAGGTACTATTTAAACACAGTCAGTTTAAAGCAAAGGTACTATTTAAACACAGTCAGTTTAAAGCAAAGGTACTATTTAAACACAGTCAGTTTATAGCAAAGGTACTATTTAAACACAGTCAGTTTAAAAGCAAAGGTACTATTTAAACACAGTCAGTTTAAAAGATCTAAGCGATAGGAATAATTTAAGCTGGTAACCATGATTAATCAACAAAAATCTGATAGTGAAAGTTCCACTCCAAAAATAATCATTGTAATATTGTCCATTAGGAGAGTAGGATTTCAATCAGGATAAAAGTATATACTGATCAGGACAGTATAATTGAAATCGACCCTGTCGATTTAAAACATGGCACTGCAGAATTCCAATTGATCCAGCAATTTTGGATGCAATTGTTTCATAGCAAAAATAAAAATGTTAATTAAAAATGCTGACGTGCGGCTCTGAGGCGATGAGTGTCAATACCAGAAATTGGAGACTTTTTTTTTTTTTTTTGGCCTTAGCGATAGTTTTAGGATTGATATATTTCTTGAAAACTAGCATGTTCAAATGAACGTACATTCCCACATACCAGTGCAGTTATTGCCACCCATGAATAGTAAGTCATCCCTTTAAAATGTTCCTATACTTGGTTACAGTTTTGGTATCGTATCTCGCACAAGACAAGCCTCAGAGTCTGATCACAGTCTCTGGTCATCAACTGAAGCATCCTCTCAAGAGATAAGTCATCCAGAAACACCTGAAAAGTAAGATAGATTTTCATTTCATTTATGATTGCGTGTTATTGATATTGATAAATAATAAAAAGTTACACCAATGAGGTTACATGAAACAACCAATCTGTGAATGTTTCAGCTTATTACTTGATGTGGTTCATGAGAAAAGAGTGAACGCGCATGTTTTGTATACATTCTGTTAACTTCAGTGGCAAGTAGCTGCAGAGGTCAAAACCAGTCAACTGCCTGTTTTGATTGTTGACCCAAATGTACACACAGGGGCATTTTTGACTGGTGTTTACTGTCATTTTGACCACCCTCAACAGTGGCGTAGCCACTGGGGGGAGCACGTGCCCCCACAAATTTCCAGTGCACCCCCAGGTGCCCCCCCCACAAAAAATCCTGATAGTGCCTCAAAAAAAGAAAAGGGAAAAACCCATACCCCTGGGCTCCCCACTGAAAAGCTATATATATATATATATATATATATATATATATATATATATATATATAGGGGAAAATTAATACCCTCATCCACTTTACACCAAGTAAGTATCACATTACAATTTGACTTTTTGATTATTTTTATACCGTACCTTTAATGCTGGTATTCGTACCGTGCATGAGCTGTTGAGGGCACATGTTGCTAGATTTGTACATTTGAGACAGATGTCTACACTTGAATATTTACACAAGTATCTTTCCCCCCCTGCTTGTTTTCTTGTTAGTCCTTGGCATCTTCAAGCCAGTTCTACTCCAGTGGCTCATGTCCGCTTCTCCAAAATCATCCAGACGGAGAACGAGCAGCAAGCGACACTCGCCAAGACTCTCAAGAAACCATTTTCTCTCATCCAGGTGAAAACTTTCACAAAATTCACTAAAAAACGTCTAATTTTAGTTGTCAAGTGAATATTATAAAGTGTAAACCTTTGGTAATTACTTGATTACAAAATTATTGAATTCTAATCACAAAACTTACTTGATGTGAAGTTGGTGATGTGACTAAACGTCCTGCAAGAAATTCCGTCTGACATAGTGTCATTTTTGACAAAATGTGATACCAGAAGTCTATTACCTACATAAAGTGTGCCACACATGTACTAACCTAGTCCACGGCATAGTACTCCAAGAACAATGGAATTGGTCCATTCATGACATTTTGTTCCACAGACTTACGTACACGCAAGGACTCTAAAAGAAGCAGTGCATTCTGGGAGACTTACCCGGCATATGAGAGGACATATTTTGTGCACACACCTTTGCGTTTATCGCATTCTCCCCACAGCTGATGGGGAGATGTAACTCGCAAACATGCATATATTGCAGACGTTGCAATCCCCTATGAAGCCCATAAGTATTCCTTGCGGGATACGGAGACACTTAAAATTACAAAATATAATACTAGGGAGATTACCGGCTCTGTTAAAGAGAAATTCGGTGTGAATACTGTGTCTGTCGAAGGCCTCCCGATTGGGGCCCGAGGAGCTTTATTACCCGATAAAAGGGTCTATTGTGGAGTAGCCCTTTCCGGTAATCAATTAGCCGTTTTGGCCCAGGTGGCCATTAAGGGATCGATATTTACATTCAATACATTTATGGCGTTATAGGATGCTGTCCTTAGGGCCAACTCCCTGTCGATCTCTGGCTCTTCTTCACCGGGGTGTCACGCCACCGCGAATCCTCGAGCCGGGACTGTCCAGTCCCTTAAATTGCCCGACTGACGGTGGGACGTCGCCCGGCAACTGAGTTCAGGGCCGGCTAGGCGTTGGAACTTGCCTCCCCCGCGCTTTACGCAGGGATGGTGGTATTTACCTAAATAATAATTGTTCGCCTACACGAGTCAAGCGCCTAATCCCATGATGCCCCATGGCAGGCCGGGCAGTGTAGCAAAACTCGTAACCATGCTGGTTGTGCGTGTGCGCATTTGGAGTACAATACCATGGTATGGACTACAGCTGGCTGGCACACTTCATGTAGGTAATAGACTTCTGGTGATATTACACACTTGAAATGGATCAATGCTGTGATTCATTTTTCCACAATTGAATGCGTGTTAACAAATCCGAATGCTAGATCACAACTTCATTATGATGAACAGACATTAGTTATCAGAAGTTTTAAGCCCAAATTTGAATTCAAATAAATTAAAATCACATCAGTGAATGAATGACTTACCCTCCATTTTACAGATTGAGGAAAAAGCACTGGAGGAACTACGAGCCCATTACCACATACAGGACAGAACTGATGAGTATATCACTGTAGAACGGGCTACACAAGTCATTGCAACACCCCTTTGGAAGAAAGACAAGGACACAAGTTAACAAGAGGCTGCTTTAACCCTAACCATGCTGAACGCAACAAATGTAAACATCTTGTGGATCTTGTTGAAGTGAGCAGAGAACAAAAGATCCTTTGTTCTTGCTGATGGATCTTGTTGAACTGAGCAGGCTTCACACTTGGCCAACTGGTGGATGTTCTTGCATTGAGCAGGGTGTCTAGCCAGTTATTGAAGGGGGTTAGGGCAGCTTCACACTCGGACAACTCATGGATGTTGTTGCATTGAGCAGGGTGTCTAGCCAGTTATTGAAGGGGGTTAGAGCTGCTACACACTTGGACAACTGATAGATGTTGCTGCATTGAGCAGGGTGTCTATTCAGTTATTGAAGGGGGTTAGGGCAGCTACACACTCGGACAACTGATGGATGTTGTTGCACTGAGCAGGGTGTCTGTTCAGTTATTGAAGGGGGTTAGGGCAGCTTCACACTCGGACAACTCATGGATGTTGTTGCATTGAGCAGGGTGTCTAGCCAGTTACTGAAGGGGTTAGGGCAGCTACACACTTGGACAACTGATGGATGTTGTTGCGTTGAGCAGGGTGTCTAGCCAGATGTTGAAGGGGGTTATGGTTAATATGAAAGGGCCTCATATGTCGGGGAAACTTAAGTCTACCCACTCTCAAGACTGTCGTGCTGTTTGATTGACTGCATTTATTACGGGCACGTAATGATAGCCACAGCAATATAAAAAAGACCTGACTACACCCCTAATTCAGTTTGTTCTTCTGTCCATCTGTCTGTTGTATACTACTCGAAACAATTTATGGAACACCGGATTTTTAAGATCAAATAGATTTGAAATGTTCCATGAACCGGGATTTTCATTTGCAACCCCCTCTCTCTTTCAGTAGTCATGTCATGAAATGTGTAATCACTACATGCATCCTTTATCATCTGTTTCATTGTGCAGTTGTTTCTCATCAATTCTGTGAAACATTGTGTTTATCTGAAATAAATGATCTTGCTTTAACTGAAATTATTCCGGTATTCCCTAAATTGTTTTGAGTAGTATATTACCCATAAACATATGGAACAGTAACATATGTGACCCAGCATGACAAAACCCACAAAAACGTCCCAGAAATAAAAAATGAGTTATTGGTATCATATGAAAGGGCAACTCTTTAGCTTTTCAGTGGTGAAAAAATTATATCCGTCATGCATTCTGTTGGAAAGTTATGGACATTGAAAGTCGAAAAACAATGAAATTACGATTTTGAGAAATACAGGATGTTTTGAAACAAAAACGCACTAACAACCGCAAAATGGTTCTCGGAATTTCGCTTTTAAATCGATTTCAGTAATTTTGTTTGCAGGAAATTGTGAAATAAACATCCGCTGTAAGGGGTCACATATACACATATATATTGTTCATTATATGAAAAAAATAAATAAGTTGAACTGCCTGGCAATTCAATTAATAAAATATTTTGTTCTGATCAGTTGACCTGATGTTAGTTTCAAATTTGATTGTGTTTTATGTTTTGCCCACATTTAGACCAGTTAAACTACATAACATGTATTGATACTTTGGTGATAAAGATCCGTTTTATTTTTATTTAAATTGTATTTTTGTGTTGGTGGCATGCAATTTGTGAAGCACCATTGATCACTTTATGAAAATAGCGCCTATAAATTTTAAATTATTATTTTTATTACTCTTTTATTTGTTATCATTTTTGACCCAGAATTCACTTCACAGCAATTTTTCCAAAATTAATTTTTACTCATAAATCCATCACAGTGTTAATCAACTGTTGATTAAATTATAACACTGTGGCTAACAAACTGAGGCTTAATATCACAATTAATGTTATAACAGATATTAAAACAATGTATATAGAGACATTTTCTGCAAATAATTGTGTGCCTGTTCTTTGAAGTGGTAGCTATTTGGTTTCCATATACAAATATTTTGTATTGAAGTTGAGACTGAGCATTATATAAATGATGTGAAATGTGAAACCACTTGTTTAAAAATAAAAGAGCACAATCTACCGAACTCACATGTCAAAAGATATATATATATATATATATATATATATATATATATATATATATATATATATATATATATATATATATATATACTGAGACGCAATAGAAACTTACCACTTGTTTTGGAATAGCATAAAATTGTAATGGTTCAAAATGAGACACAACAATTTGGATTAGAAATGTTGGCATTTTATTGAGGAATGTTGACGTTTTGTCCACTGTACTCGATCCCATCTGTATCCACTTCACCGCGAAACGTCACAGGGTCACGTTGCCAAAATAAGTGCACATATTACATTTGTGCATTGTGATTACTGATAATTTAAGGTCGAAAAAGTGGTAAGTTTCTATTGCGTCTCAGTATATATATATATATATGTCTGTAAATGCATCCCTACTTGATAAGAATCAAGAGATATGTAGAGGAACCAACCGGTGTCTGTAAATGCATCCATACTCTATAAGAATCAAGAGATATGTACAGAAACCAACCAATGTCTGTAAATGCATCCACACTTTATAAGAATTAAGAGATATGTACAGAAACCAACCAATGTCTGTAAATGCATCCATACTTTATAAGAATCAAGAGATACCGGTATGTACAGAAACCAACCAATGTCTGTAAATGCATCCATACTTTATAAGAATCAAGAGATACCGGTATGTACAGAAACCAACCAATGTCTGTAAATGCATCCACACTTTATAAGAATCAAGAGATATGTACAGAAACCAACCAATGTCTGTAAATGCATCCATACTTTATAAGAATCAAGAGATACCGGTATGTACAGAAACCAACCAATGTCTGTAAATGCATCCACACTTTATAAGAATCAAGAGATATGTACAGAAACCAACCGGTGTCTGTAAATGCATCCATACTCTATAAGAATCAAGGGATATGTACAGAAACCAACCAATGTCTGTAAATGCATCCACACTTTATAAGAATTAAGAGATATGTACAGAAACCAACCAATGTCTGTAAATGCATCCATACTTTATAAGAATCAAGAGATACCGGTATGTACAGAAACCAACCAATGTCTGTAAATGCATCCACACTTTATAAGAATCAAGAGATATGTACAGAAACCAACCAATGTCTGTAAATGCATCCATACTTTATAAGAATCAAGAGATACCGGTATGTACAGAAACCAACCAATGTCTGTAAATGCATCCACACTTTATAAGAATCAAGAGATATGTACAGAAACCAACCAATGTCTGTAAATGCATCCATACTTTATAAGAATCAAGAGATACCGGTATGTACAGAAACCAACCAATGTCTGTAAATGCATCCATACTTTATAACAATCAAGAGATATGGATAAAAACCAAGTTTCAGCTTTATTTAAATGAGAAAATAGTCAAAATGCATTCAGATTGTTTGTAGTCATTCCAACAGGGAATTTCTGTCCTCGGATTGGACCCGAGACAGAAATATTTCAAGGGATGCTTGATACCATCATGAGCTTAACACCAAGTAATTTTCATGTAAAACTGAGATCATTTATGTTTTTTAATATTCCAGAATAGTGCATAGTGGCTTTAAATGTGTAATTTTTTGTAATTTGTCTGATAATTTTCAAACATGTTTTAGGGAGGAGGGCCAAAGTCATGGTACAGCCAAGCCTTTGAGAAGCCCGGCCTGGCCCAGGCTACCTGGCACTCTAGCCCAGCCAAGTAGAGCTCATTATAATGGCCGCAGTTGTGAACAAAATAGATTAGACATCTATTCATTAGTAGAGGTTTTTTTTGTGCTCTGCTATAGACCTCTGGGCCTTGGCAAAGCCCGGGCCTGGCCAGGCTTCTCGAAGGCTTGGCTGTGTTATGACTTTGGCCCTCCTCCCTTAGATTAGTTTGGAACTGGCTGAATGTTCCTTGCAAACTCCTTTCATTTACTTATCTTTGGCGGAAGGGCAGCCCCTTCAACCAAACTCATAGCCTCTTTGTCATGAAACATTATCTTTCCTATCCTGTACATTTTTTCTTGTGTAGTTTAACCGAAGTTCCGGTGGTAGGACCATCTCTGATTGTGAAACATATGTCGCAGCTTCTCTCCGAGGGTGATACAACAGACCCTATTCATGATATTGTACTCAAGGTAAATGCTCAATAAGTCCTTTGCAAAATTGCATCATTTGAATGATGTCTGGTATACTGACTCAATTCAGTGGCAAGTGTGTATTTTATTGGCAAAAATACACATGTGTAATACCATAACATACGTGCACTTGGTATTCAATCTCCGAGGCATTGTAGACAAGTTGCTGGTCTCACAGTCTTCCGCAAAAGGCCGTGTTCTCTGCTGCCTCATCCACTGGACAGTCTTAAACTACCTCAGCTTAAGGCATACCGTTCTACCAGGCTGTCATCTGCCTCCCATCAACATACACTTGTTATTCCAAAATCTCGTACCTCACAGCATCAGAGGTCCTTTTTAGCTTCTTATGCCAGGCTCTGGAACTCTTTACCTGCCTCTGTTGTGAATGTTCCATCTGGTCAGTCCTTCAAATCCAATGTTCATCATCATCTGATTAACTCTAACCTTCCCAAATCCTCCAAAATCCTCTTTGCTAAAGTGAAGGATTTTGAAGGATTGAGGTTACATGCTACATGCTCTTTGCTAAAGTGAAGGATTTTGGAGGATTGAGGTTATTAGGCATACTTGCCTTTCCATGGTACATGTACATCCATGTTTGTTGTGGTGATTGCAAGGTCAGTGCTTGGGTCAGTGGACACTGTTTATTGCTCCATGCATGCAGGGAGGGTCCCTGGCCATGTACATGTATCACAGATTAGAAACACGTGTGCATACATGTCATGTGCTTGCTTTACTACTGAAGGATTTTGGAGGATTCAGGTTATGTGTAAGCAAATAGGCCTAGGGAGTTAGGAAGGATTCAGGTTATGTGTAAGCAAATGGGCCTGGGGAGTTAAGAAGGATTCAGGTTATGTGTAAGCAAACACTTGACGCCAAAATGGCTACATAAGGAAACCGGGTGCAGAGCGAATAGCAACAGTGGGTCAAATTTTGAATATGCTCTTGCCACTGGCTTGAGTCAGAGTGCCAGACATTATTCAAATGAAGGCCTATTTACTTTCAGTGATTTGGAATCAGCTTTCAGTGATGTGTTCATTTGGGAGACTTTGGTTAGCTGAATTTGTACTATTGCCTATCCCCTTTCAGCTACCAAAGTGGTATCAGACATCTATTTTCTGAAATAGATATGTCAAACTTATATTTCCCTTAATATTTTCTATTCATTAAGCCAGTCCTTTTCTGCTCATTGTTCATGACATGAGCAATCTTCTTGAAATGTGATGTGATCTGGGAAAACCCTTCACATGGTGAAATTTGTCATTTTTGTGTTATATACATCAAATTAACGAGGACACTGTGCTATTTTTAAAACTGTTTTATTCATGATTCTAGGTTGTCTATAACGTGAGTTATGCTCTCGGGAAGTTATAGCCGCCGCTGTCCTTAAAAAAAACAATTGCGGAAACAAACAAAAAAAAAAGTCATTTTAATCATCATCATCATAAAACTATGTTTTTACATATAAAACGATGGAATTTTTATTTAATATTTTCAACAATGATCATTTAGATATTAACAATTAAAAAGGTAACACAAACTCAAATTGTCAAAAGAAAAATTGGGGACTATTTTGCCATTATCTTCAAAACAAGTTCGCCGACATCGGACGGGTTTTCCCAGATCGCATCACAAATGATTATTTTTATTATATTATTTGCTGATGTAGGTTGGTCAAAAGACAATCGCAGCCCATAAGTACATTCTCGCTGTACGCAGTGATTACTTTCGCCGCCTCTTTCTTCAAACACTGCCCCCTAACGTCAACACCTCTGACAACGAAACCCTCTCAAACCGCCCGTTCCCCGACGATCCCCGGAAAATTCACGACATCACAGAAAAGACAGACTACAGTGCATTGGCACACCTCTTGCAGTACATCTACACCGACGCCTGTGATTTGTTCAACCCGGACTACCATCACAACATGTCACCTCCCGGGATATTGCAAAGTCCCACCGCCGTCGGTTTTGACGTCAGTGACGACTTTGGCCATTTGACGATGAACGAGCACAACCGGCACCGATCCGCGTTTGGGGCTTACCAAGAACAGAGGGAGAAGAGAGGCAGGAAAGACGGAAGGAACGAAGGAGGGAAGAAAACAAAGAGGGGAGAGGGAGGAAGAAAGAAGGATGAGAGCGATGCGATGGTTCCAGTGAGGAGTCTGATTGACTTAGCCAAGAAGTTTGGTGTAGGATCACTTGTGAAGAGGTAATGTTCTTTCTATTCTTGTAGATTTCTTGCATGATTTTTTCCGAAACGTGATGAGCTCCATCGGAAACATCCAATGTATGTAGTCACTTACATCACTATTTATGACAGTCATGTCAAGAACAGTGCACTACAGTGTCCATACTATATCAAACCAAACTCACTTAGTAATAGCATGGAGGAAGGAAGACAGACCTCCATGGTAATAGGCACTTCAGTGGTGCTACCACTTCCGTTGACAAAATCTTATTTCGTAAACATATTCCTACGTGTACACACACAGCGCTGCACAAAAACCTATGGCCACACACAACTTCCGGCCGGGTCGTGCTGTTGGCACGCAGATATCACGCACTGAAGACCCTCGATTTTGGGACGCCGCCATTCATCTAAATATAGCTGGGTTTTGACTGGCTGAACAACAACGACAACGTCATCATCGGAAAAACGAACGTCATCGGTACATTTCGGTTATTGCCGCTTCAGAATTGACCGAAAACTTCTACGAGAGATCGTCGAGAACGTTTTTCAAACCTTAAAAAATCCCACTTCGAAAAGGAAAATCGAAAAGCGGCAACGTATGTGTAAACAAGTATACATCATTTAATTATTATGTATGATTAAAATAAGAATCCATAGTTTGGTTTTACGCTAAACGCTGTGTTTTGGGGTAGTCTTTTTACGGCGAAAGTCCAATGAACAAGCACACACACTGTCGTTTCCTCGCCGTACCGGAGCTCCGTGCAGCGGTGTGTGTGTGTGTGTGTGTGGTGATCACCGGCCGGATATACACGACCGCGTGGCGGTACACACACGATAACCCGTGCATGTGAAGCTGCCACTCATACATTCTTACGACCAAAAGTGATCGAAACCCTCTTTAAATAACATCAGAATGGAGTTATAAAACATAACAGAAAACAGTATTCAGTTTTAGTGTCATATTTATTACTGTCATCACCTTATTTACAAGTTAAAATACCGCTGTGATTTTCTAAATTTTCTGCATCGTGAGTTTAAAAGCTTCGTGTCTTAAGAATGGATCATACCATTATTTAAAGGGGTGTTCTTTAAGGATTGCCTATTTAAACGTCCTATTTTGAAAAGGTTTTCGTCGCTTTAAAATTTTTGTGGTTCATATTTTTCGAAAATGTTTTGCACATGTTTTATAGATGTAATATTTTCTTGATAATTTTCGATTTTTCCTTTTTTTTTCAAATGAAAATAAATATTGGTTTTCGTTCAGACCCCAAAAAATATAATGAAACGTTCTGTTGCATCAGACTGTCTAGATCTTCCCTGCCTGTTCATAAAAAATCATAACAAAATTAAATACTTGCAAATTTATTTCACCTTGATTCTGTGTTTGCAAGTATAAGAAAGATTATGAATATCACAATAATAAAGACATTTAGGCCTACTTGTATTATTTATAATTATATGATATGTACATGAATTTCAGAATATCTGAGTAGACAAATCCATGGGCATCAGGGGAAAAAATAATAAAGTGAGTGCGGCAATTTTCTTTTGAAAGCTGGCTCAAAATAAACTCACACAGTTATGTTAAAAATATTTAATGATACAATTACTTGATAAATCTTGCACTTTTTTGGGGGTATAGTCGGTAGCATCTCTGTTTTCGTAATAAGCTAATCAGTTATGCAAATTTGCTGAATGAATTATAATACTTTTCAGTAGTAATGAGCTAAATTTTATTACAGCAAATTTGACATCAGCCCATCGAAATTTGATGTTTTTTGGCACCATCACAATTTTGAATCTCCCTTTTTGTGATTTAGCTTGACACTTGCATGATAAACTAATTAATTATGCGAATCTTCTCAATTAATGCAAATAATCTGCAGTTGTAATCTTGCAATCAGCAATTTATAACATCAAATTTGTGATATTTCGCGTCAAAATTCGTTAGTTTTCCCCATATTTGTCTATTTAGTTATTCAGTTTCATAATTAGCTAATTAATTATGCAAATTTGATAATTAACATAATCAATTTTTGGTTAAGTTTGAAGATGTATCACATGGTGTTGAGTAAAACCATATATGCTACAAACATATTTCAATAGCCAAGGTTATACACCCATCAACTCTACCCACACTATGTCAACTTTGGTACAAAGAACAATATAAAGAAAAACATAAGATGACCTTTGAACTTTTGTCTAATTTTTTCCCTGACTTTGACAAATAAAATTGGTTGTAACTTTTGAACACAATGTCCGATTTTAAAAATTTAAAAAGATTTATGCTAATTAATAAATAAGGTTTCAGAAAACATCAATTGTGTAGTCCTTAACCTCTTATTTAAAATGTATCTGAAGTGCCTACTATTAGTAACGAAAGCACAAACTTTATAACGCCATTTTTAGTTTGTTGACTAACACTGACATGCAAATTATATTTTTTCTGGCTCTGCAAACTCATGACTATATTAAATTCATCCCAGTTTTCAAACTTCAATCTTGACATTTCAGAAGACTGAAATAAATTGTAATGTTTTGACTTCATCATCCCTTTCTGTTTGACGTCAAGGCTGGATCAGGTCAAATACAAAGATGGCCGCCTGCAGAATTTCAGACCCAGCACCAAGCGGCTGGCGTTCAACCGACGGCAGCTCTCCCAGCTGTGCGACGTGGTGCTCTGCTCGGAGGAAGGAACGTTATATCCATGCCATAAGTGTATCCTGGTTGCCAGACTTGAGTATTTTCAGGGCATGCTTGGGTCTGGCTGGATAGAGGTATGATACATTGTATTTTACATTTTTTGTATTAAAATATTTTGATAGTGATTTGATAACAGTTCAGACATTGTGATTGGTTGAGACTTGATCATGTGGGGGTGCCTTACATCACACAGTCTTCACAGTTTAACCCTCCTACACATGGAGGCCACTCCGATCCACAAAATTCTGTTCTTTAGCAACCTTCAGTACATATATGTCTGTTGTCCTTTACAAGTAATCTTACAAAATCAAATGTGTGCTACCCAAGGTCACTGTAAATGTTTGAACATATTAGTATGGCCTGCAATGTATCGATGGGAGACCACCTTACCCTGCAATCTCAGTGGTGTGACAGTGCACAGAAGGGTAACCATAGGAGGCCACTGGCAACAGCTAATGACTTGGAGTGGCCTGAACGGGTTGTTTCAAAAATTGCACTGATTGTAGGAGGGTTTTAATGACCAATAATAAGTAAGTAGCCATGAGCAATCGCATGGGGGCCCAATATAATGAACATTTGGTTTAACTGAATACGGCTCCTATTTTATGTATTTGCATTGCAGCCATGAATCATAATAACAAACAACCACTATAGTGAATATTTTGTGTAGACCCTTTGTTGATTGTTGAAGCTGAGTCCCACTATTCATCTGTATCCATTAAACTTGGGCAACACGATACTATCATATATTGCGATACCTTTTTTATTCGATTACGATATCGAGAACCTTTTAAGTTATCGAGATATCAGCAAATATATCGCGATTAAAAAAAAAATCGACGTTGTGATTCAATTTAGAACAAATTAGAACAGTCTTTTCAGCTTTTGGAAGTGAGAAACAAAAGTGAACTACTTCAGAAGTACATACACGCTATGCAAACGAATTTGCAATTTATTGTGACGCTTGTTTTTTTTCCCCTATGCTATCATTGTATATTGTTTGTAATTCATGTTTTTCTTTGTTTCCGCGCCTTGAGCGCCCAGCAGGGTGGATATGTGCGCGCTACAAATCTTTATTATTATTATTATTATTATTATTAGGGGTACATACCTGTGGTTATCGGCTCTAAAGCAATCCTACATGAATGAAAAAATAATCGCGATATTATCGAAAATCGCAACATATATTTGCCGATATATCATGGATGAAAAAAAATTGATATCGCCCAAGCTTAGTATCCATTGGTTGAACCTGAATCGATATGGCTTTTCTTTGAATCAGGCCTCGTCGAGTGACCCCTTAAAGATGCCCCTCCCTGGCTCCATCCTGTCAATCATTCTAGAGTACATCTACACTGATGACGCCCCATCGGTCAGGTCCTGCACTGACATCGAGTTACTGTGTAACACGCTAACCACGGCCGAGCAGCTTCTCATTGGTCGACTCAAGGAGATATGTCGACTTAAGTAAGTTACTTAGCAACCATTTTTAACTCCCAGTCTTTGTTTTTTTTGGGATTATTCCTTCAGCAAATGTTTGATAATGCATAGAAATAGACACAAACTGAAATCAAGGATATATTAACGAAGGAAATTTTGTTTGCACGTGAAGTAAAGGCAGGTTCATACTTGAACACAAATGTGAAATGAATTGTCATCAAAAGTTGAGATTCACTGCAAAAACGGGTTTTGACATTACGATGTTCATTTGAAAAATTTTGATTTTGATCTACTTTTTGAATTTTTTTATTTGGTACTTGCACTGAACAAAATGAAGTTGTTGAATCTCTGTCTTTTTCTTTTTTAGCTAGTCCCTGTACTGAACAAAATGATTTGTTGGTTTTTCTCTGCCCACCGGCCAGGCTGGCTAGTTGGCTGAAATTGGGTAGACTTCTTTAACGAATTGGGACTGTGGATTCAAATTCTATTATTTCAGCAGTATTATAATTATTAACCCTCCTACTTCTGGTACCTTTTTCATACAAGTTGATCCACCATTTGAAACCATTCGCTTTTGTGGTTTTGAATGGTGAAATAACTGTGTACAGTATTGATTCCCCCAAATGGTTTTGAATGGTAGGTCAGCTAATACAAAACCTTGTTTGGATCTTTCCAAATGGTAGGTCAGCTAATACAAAACCTTGTTTGGATACTTCTAAGTGGTGAATCAATGGACCCTCTATGCATTTGAATGGATTTGAATGGTAGTAAAACTTGCTACCAACACTGTTCAAATGGTATCACCATGTGTACAAAACCAATGGGCATTTTGGTAAGTGGAAATTTTGAATGGTTTCAAATGGTCAAACAGTAAGAGGGTTAATTGACATAAGTGTTTATACTCCCTAATTGTATTTATCAATATTATTGTGAATTGTGATGTTATGAAAATAAAGCAAAAACAAATAAACAAACCCGTTTCCCTATTCTTGTGGTAGTTTCCCTGAGGAATGTTGCAGAGCTTCTCCAGTTTGCCTCGGTCTATCGAGCCGACCAGCTCAAGAAGACATGCCATCAGTACATCGGTCTGAATCTAGCATGCTTACTTGAAGCGAGGACGCTGGAGATACTGAGTAATGATGTTCTCCTGGACCTTACTAAGGCGTACAAAGATATGGTAAGGCAAAGGAGAAATTAACCCTAACCCCCTATAGGTATTCTGGCTAGGAACCTTCCTGAACCCTAACCCTCTATAGGTATTCTGGCTAGGAACCTTCCTGAACCCTAACCCTCTATAGGTATTCTGGCTAGGAACCTTTCTTAAAGATGTATTGCCTGTTTTTTCTGCTATTTGACCAAATATTTTCAGATTTCTTTTCTTTTGCGTCAGAACATTGCTATTTCACTCTGCTGCAAAATGCCCTAAAATTGTAGCCTGAGTGTACTTCACCACCAGATGTTCGCGAAATGAACAGCTGCATTGAACAATATGTGCATCAAAGTCATAACTCATATAATTTAAGACCTGTATTTTATAACAGATTCCATCTATGCCATATCGCATCATCACACCGTATCAAGAAGGACCAGACATCAGCCACATCGAAGAGGAACCCTCAGCACAGGTCCACAACGCCACCAATGTCAAAAGTCAAGAGGTCACAGGAAGCGAGATGATCAGCTTTGACCAGGGGAACTTCGACGACATCATCAAGAAGGCCAAAGCGAGGAGGAAAGTCGGAAGAAAGATCAGAAAGAGCTTGTCCTTCAGCGAGTCCGGGGAACACCTGGCGGCTGCCGCACTACTGGATGTGATTCCCAGAACTGTTTCCATGGAAACTGACGATTTAGCATTTACGATAAATGAGATGGCAGAAGGCATCACTGAAGCGGGAAATAGCTCCACAAGTGCTAGCCCGGTGTCCTCACCGACAGATCCACCGAGTGCCGATATCATCAAGGTACTTCAAGGAGAACAGAATCGTGGGACCAGGGAATCGGAAGTCGCCATGATGCATCCCGGTAACCGGGATGCATCCTCGGGCTTACAGAGTCTACAGGGAGAGTGGATTAAGAAAGAGAGGTCAGAGGTCATTGCCGACAAGAGGAAGAAGACCGGCCAGACCGTTCCTGATAAGAACATGGATAAGGAAGACAACCAGGTGAAAAAATGGCAAAGGTAAAGAGACTGATGGGCTATTCCATGTACACTACTGAACATAGCAGTGTGACTATTGACTATGGATTCATTCAATTAATGATCATTCCTAAATACACCCCAACAAATGAATTCAACTGTTTGATTATTTACAACCGAAATCCAATTATCCATTATTATAGGGTCAAATAATGTAGGTTTGTGTTGATAGCATGGAGTGCCATGGCCGAGCGGTTTAGTGCATCGGATTTGTGTTCTGATGGCCGAGTCGTCAGAATGTGGGTTCGAATCCCGGCTGCGACCATGGTGCTTGTGTCCTTGAGCACGACACTTTACCATAATTGCTTCTCTCCACCCAGGGGTAAATGGGTACCTGTGAGGGCAGAGTTGGTTGTTGTGTTTGATTAGCCCATATGCGCCAAAATGGCAGCAATTGAGCTGTATACTCCCCAGGGAGCTGAGATGGTTTCAGGAATAATGTAATAATGCGCCTTGAGCACCAGTTTGGTTGATAAATGTGCTATATAAATCTAAATTATTATTATTATTATTATTATTATTATTATTATTATTATTATTATTATTATTATTATTATTATTATTATTATTATTATTATTATTATTATTATTATTATTATTATTATTATTATTATTATTATTATTATTATTATTATTATTATTATTATTATTATTATTATTATTATTATTATTATTATTATTATTATTATTATTATTATTATTATTATTATTATTATTATTATTATTATTATTATTATTATTATTATTATTATTATTATGTAAATTCTTTTGTAAGTTGTTGGTTCTGAGAAGAACCGTGTTGATGACTGTGTTGTTCGTAGAACCACCAACCCATAAAATGGATTCAAGAAAGAGATTCAATAATGAAATTTCTATTGCTGAATATTATATGTCACGTCTCATTAAGAACCGATGGAGTTATTTAAGTGCCATTCTGGTGTTTGACAATGGGTCCATGGACTTCTCTGCTTCAGCTCAGGAAAAAACAACAACAATACATCGATATTTTTGTATTTTTGGACAAATAAAATTCTCGTTTAAAAACATGTGGTTTCTTTTGTCAGTCCTTGTATGCCAGATGTAACAGGACCAGATCTACGCAGCATTATGCAATCAGAAGCATTCTTGTCGTCGTCCCCAAGGAAGTCATCCTCCTCGAGAATTGGCAACCCTCTAGCCAAAAAGTCACAGAAACAGCGCAAGAAAGAACAGGAGAGGCCGGCAGATAGTGCCACGTCACCCACCCCCGTGTCTCCAGTGGGAGAAAATAAGCCAGTATGCCCATGGTGAGGCACCAGGTCATGAAAATGACTCTATTTAAGCATTATATAGTTCTTCAGGCATGCAACTTTTCAGCTGATCAGCTGATTTCCTCTTTTTTCTTTAACCCTCCTACTTTTGGTACCTTTTTCATACAAGTTGATGCACCATTTGAAACCATTCGCTTTTGTGGTTTTGAATGGTGAAATAACTGTGTACAGTATTGATTCCCCCAAATGGTTTTGAATGGTAGGTCAGCTAATACAAAACCTTGTTTGGATCTTTCCAAATGGTAGTACAGCTTATACAAAACCTTGTTTGGATACTTCTAAGTGGTGAATCAATGGACCCTCTATGCATTTGAATGGATTTGAATGGTTGTAAAGCTTGCTACCAACACTGTTCAAATGTTATCACCATGTGTGTACAAAACAAATGGGCATTTTTGAAAGTGGAAATTTTGAATGGTTTCAAATGGTCTATCAGTAGGAGGGTTAATAATAGTGCTATAGAAAACTGAAAAACACTGTACAAAGTTTTTTGTGCTCGGCCATTTCCTCTTTTTTTGCAATTACAAAGTTGCATGTCTGGTCTTTACATTGTCCAGAAGACGATCAGAGCATACTGACCGAAACGTCGATTTATTACCACAAGTACTTTTCAGAACTAATTACTACGCAAAGAGATTTTTTTCACCGCAAACGGTCTTTCAACATATTACTTAACAATAATTACATTGTGTTATTAATAAAAATAAATGTGTTCATTGTAACATTGAAAATTGAAAATGAAAAAGAAAAATTATTTTACTTTTCTTAAAAGTGACAGCATCTTCGACAAAATTATTTCTAGGGAAGATTGATTCAATCGTAAGGTTTAAAACAAAGTAAGTTTGACAAAACAAGTCAACAATTTCAATGTTTTGATCAATTCAAAAATGCACAAAAGAGTGCCATATATCCATTGAAGTCTTCCTGTTATTTTGAACAAATCTCTGTTTCAACTGTACATAACATAAGTGTTGAAGGGACAATATCGTAATGATCAACAGGGCATTAGAATGCTTGTTTCATTTGAACGGTAGTTTCAGATTGGCTCAGTGACTGAAAATAATACCTCACATGATAAGGTCATATTACCATTGCTGCTGCATAAATGAGCCAGTAATGTTCAGTCACTGTGCTCATCTTAAACTAGGACACGAATTCCATGCCCTGTTGAATGTCTGCTCTGATTGTGACGTTACGGCCCCTTTAAACGGTTTGATCGGTGGTAATCTTTTCATGAAAATATCGTCATTGTATGTGCTTCCAATTTCAGGGGTAGTTCACCGGGAATAGTCCCACCGTCCTCGGCGTCATTCAGGGAGCTACAGATGGCAGAGCAGAGGCTCGTGGAAAATGCCTCTGTAACCATGGCAACATCACCGCCAACCAAATCAAGAAGAGGTGCCGAACAGTTCAGGTAAAACTCAAGGGTAAAGGGGGACATACATATGTATAAACTGAAGAAAGACAGGCATGCATGCATATAAGGAGATATTATACATACATGTACATTAACCCATCAAACTCCATTGACTGGTTTTGTTTTGAATTGGATGGATAAGTACTGTACAGCCCAGCCATTGATGCTGTGCATGAGGCTAGGTGTACTTATTTCATCAAAGTCCAACAACTGGGTGGATGTGTTAATGTGTGGGGATGAAATTTGTTGGGTTGCTGTAGGTATCTGCCACTGGGGGGTGACTTAATATACAGAAACTACTTCTAAACATACAGAAACATACCTGTAAATATACAGAAATATACTTCTAAATATACAGAAACTACTTCTAAATATACAGAAACATACCTGTAAATATACAGAAACGTACCTGTAAATATACAGAAATATACTTCTAAATATACAGAAACTACTTCTAAATATACAGAAACATACCTGTAAATATACAGAAATATACTTCTAAATATACAGAAACTACTTCTAAATATACAGAAACACACTTCTAAATATACAGAAACTACTTCTAAATATACAGAAACACACTTCTAAATATACAGAAACTACTTCTAAATATACAGAAACACACTTCTAAATATACAGAAACATACTTCTAAATATACAGAAACTACTTCTAAATATACAGAAACACACTTCTAAATATACAGAAACATACTTCTAAACATACAGAAACTACTTCTAAATATACAGAAACACACTTCTAAATATACAGAAACATATTTCTAAATATACAGAAACATACTTCTAAATATACAGAAACATACTTCTAAATATACAGAAACACACTTCTAAATATACAGAAACTACTTCTAAATATACAGAAACATACTTCTAAACATACAGAAACTACTTCTAAATATACAGAAACACATTTCTAAATATACAGAAACATATTTCTAAATATACAGAAACGTACCTGTAAATATACAGAAACGTACCTGTAAATATACAGAAACGTACCTCTAAATATGCATAAACATACCTGTAAATATACAGAAACATACTTTTAAACATACATATTTTATTAGTTGCCTTTTTTAATGAACTACAAATGTATTTTGACTTTAAAGAGCTCACATTTGTGACAGGCAAATTCACCACATTTTTTAATGCAAATTTTAATTTATTTTTGTTAAAACAGTTTTCATTGCCAAGGAGTTATTTTTGAAATTTTTGATTATTACCATACACCATGATGTAAATTATGGTTTTGTTACTATAACTAATCGATTTGATTTTTGCCCTTACACCAAAGTAATACATGAAGCACTTTACGCTCGGTGCTTTTGGAGTGTCTATGACTAAAAACTCTTCACCATTTTGATATTGAACCTCCAGCATTAATTATTTGATGTGTCATGGCTGGAAAGGTCTCTTTAAATTTGATGCATTTGCAAACACCACTGATTTGTTTTCCTGTAATTAAGAAAATGATTCAGTCTAACTTAAAATTAAAATGTTATTTTAAATGAAAATCTTATTTAAACGTATTACTTAGAAATGAATGGTATTTTGCCTGTACATCATGGTGACCCACAATTGAACCAATGAGAGTGGACCAGTTTGTTTTGTGTCACACTGAATCAACCGCATAGTTGATGTTTCATGTGTCTGAAATATGTGAATTTGAAAGTTTCACATGTGATCTTTTTCAACAAAAATCGCTTAATACTGAAATGTTGTAAATTAAATCAGGATAGGCATTTATTAATTGAAATAAATGTTTGATGGTTGTTACTGTTGAACAAAGACCTCTTGGGGTGTGATCACTTGTGATAATGGTGAGGTTTTTTATCATTGGTACCCACAGGCCAATCAGTCTTAATCTTTAGGGGTGTGCAGAGAGGTAATATCTTCCCCTTACCCATATGTGTTGTTCAAAATGGTCCATCAGTACATTCACAAAATTCTCTTGCTTGACTTTCCCCACCACTCACCCCAAAAAAGTAGTAATAGTAGGGAAATAAATAATAATTCAAATAAAAATAACAGATCTTGGCTACGGCACTTCTAAGTGTCCTTGTGTGGCAGATACCACTCTATCGCTCTGTCTTGGCCAGGCAGCGTAGTCAGGTCTCGCGCATTCAGACGATACTGAAATGGGACAAGTCGATTCAGTTTCTTACGGAAATCACGCATCTGCATACCATGATATGTCATCACTGTGTTCAGTGATGGCACATCTTTGAGTGGTTGTATCCCAAGTCCCCCTCCCATGATATCTGCTCGCATATACATGAGGAAGTGAGAGATGTTGTTATAATACTCGCACAAATTGACGTAAGGTAATGAAGATTGAATTTTCCTATCTGAGACGAATGATGAGTAGCATTTGTCTGACTCCGGAGTACCCTCAAGATCAAGGTTAGCCTTAGGTATATTTCGAAACCAGCTCGTTGTCTCAGTGACAATAGCTGAGTAGCTGTTACTACAATTTAACAGCGGCTTGAAAGTCTGGAGGAGTTTAGCAAAGCCAACGTAGTCAGCAAGAATGGATGTAAAGATCCGGTCATAGTTTGGCATCTCTAGGGACAAATGATGATTAGGAAAGTCCAGACAATTGGCCAGGGAAATGTGGACATAAAGCCTTCCCTGAAGGATGAGACTTTTCATCTTTTGGAGAAGGTTTGTCACATAGTTGTGATACATTACTATCGGGGATGAGTAGGATCTGGAAGTGGACTCTCTCACTCTCAAGCAATCCCATGCTACGAAGGGAAATGTATGTACGTTGATACAATAGACAATATCTTTCGGTGCCTTTGATGTTAAATCTAGTGTCATATTGTCAAATAGCATGTCTGTTTGTTTAGTTTCAATAGGCAAAAATAGTCCGTGGTCGAACCACTCTCTCATAACCTCTCTTTCTTCTGAAGACAAACATTCCAGATAAAGAGGCACTGATTCATTCATTGTGCGGGGGTCATTCTCAAACATTGCCTTCCTTTGTTTTCTTAGATTGATACAGGTGCTTTTGTCTCGTTGACATTCTAATAATTGCCACTTTTCCCAAACCTGACGCAGATAGCTAAGATCTGCATCCAGAACACTGACCAACCCTTTAGTGACATCATGGAGACTTTGAGCGCTCATCTGAATGAGCTCATCCAAGCTTGTCTTGATCAGGTCATACTCTCTCTTTGAAATGTGGACTGAGTACCAGATGGTAGTCAAACTGCTCTCAATGTCCTCAGTGTCTGCAAACCGAACCAACATGTAGAGAAACATGACATTTCTTGCCATGACAAAAGGGTCAAAATCATTAAGAGTGATGTGAAGTTTTCCTTGGTATCTGGCAGGCAAGGAAGCAGCCGTTAACACCGTGTTGCGCAAGTCTCCACAACCAGCAGATAAGACATGGTAGTCTCTTGTGAAATCTTCTTTTGTTTTACCTCCTTTGGACCATTCGTTGCCATCAAGTTTTAGAAAGTCAGTTGATAGGGTATTTCCAAAGCAATGAGGTGAATCAGCAACTCTCATGGCTGTTCCAACTTCAAAGTTGCGTTGACCAATTCCTCTTGCACATGATTTGATAGTATCCCTCATTTCTCTGCATGTCTTTTTATGAGTTGTCCAGTCACGCTGTTGACAATCCTTGTTACAGTACCATGTATTGTTACACTGTGCACACTGGGGGAGGGAAAGAGGAGGAGAAAAGAAAGAGGGAATTATAAATATGTAAGCAAACTAATAACACTTGTGACCATTAGACTCACTCACCAAGGGTACTGTGATCATCCCAAACCTGGTGCTTCCAGCTCTCGACAAACTCATAGCTGCCAACTCTTCCGGATTCTGCGGAAGACTTCGCGTATTTGACGGTAATTTACTTACTTAAAATATATGCAAGGAGGCCTCTCCTTTTGGTGCCAAAAGGAGAGGCTTCCTTGCATATATTTTTTAAAAGTAAGTAAATTGCAGTCAATCTGTGAATCTGCAGAATCAGAAGCAACTTCTACTACATGAGTCATTGACTTGAGCCAATGTTTGACTTGAGACAGACTGAAGTCACAATTTTTGGCTGAGTTTACATGACTCGAGTCCCTGCCACAAAATGACTTCACCTGACTAGAGTCTCTTCCCCAAACACTTGACTCAACTTGAGTCCAAGCCTTGAAAGATTTGAGTCCAAATTTTTGTGAAGATAAAATATTTGTTGGCACTGAGTGTTGGCACTGAGACGTGAGCCCTTTACACTAGGATGTTGTGTCACAGACTCTTACATCCCTTCCCGACAGCTACATAAAATGCTAACTAAATGGTTACAATTAATATTTTAATTGAAAGAGAGAGAGAGAGAGAGAGAGAGAGAGAGAATTAAAAATATGTATGCAAACTAACAAAACTCATGACCATAGTCTCACTCACCCAAGGATACTGAGATCATTCCAAGCCAAGTGCTTCTAGCTCTTGGCAATTTTCAAACTACATGAGTCATTGACATGAGCCAGTGACGTGACTCAAGACAGACTGAAGTCACAATTTTTGGATGAGTGAACATGACTCGAGTCTCTGCCACAAAAAAACTTGACCTGCCTCAAGTCTCTTCCCCAAAGAATTGACTCAACTTGAGTGTCTTTATCACAGACGACAAATACTCCATGGGCCCTTGACGCTAGGATGTTGTGTCACAGACTCTTACATGCCTTTCCGATAGTTATATAAAATGCTAACTAAATGGTTACAATTAATATTTTACCTGCTGCAGAAAAGCAAAATTTTTTAAAGTTATGGAGTATGGACATTACAATAGATAATGAGCTATTAAATGAATTACCAAAATGTTCTGTGCAGAATAATGAAAGTTAATGCAATATAAATATTTTTAAAGCAAAAAACTTCAGGATATAAAGAAACACACCAAAAAACTAGAATTCCGCATTTGAATGTTAAACAAATGTAGAGGTGTTAGGTTTTGTGAGGTAATATTTAAATCAAATTGTTATTATACAAATAAGAAAATTACATAAGGTTTAACCACCCCACAAAACATAATAATAATAAAAAATAAAAAAAATAGAATGTCTTACATGCCTATTTTATAGTTTTGACAATGGAGAAAAAATACTCTTACATAGTACGATGAAATGGATTGCCCATAAACGAATCCTCTTTGCATCGATTACTGTTAATTTGACTGCATTAATCGCGAAAAAAAGGCGAAACATCGAATTTCAGGAGGAGATAATTGAAGTCATGAATGCCGAAAAACCAAATATAACTAACTAAACGCAGTTGTGAATGACCGGAATGAAATAATGACTGCTTAGAAATTAACGATCAATTAAATTTCAATAAACAAGTAAACTTGTTTAATATGAAAACAAAACGGTTGACATTTTGGAAAACAATTGGGGCAATTTAGGACATTTAAGAGTTAGTTGCTATTCAAAATTATTCAGGAATTAATTATCTTTTTTTTAATCATCTTATATGGCAATGCTATATTGCAGAAGCAATATTGTGTACGGACCATACACTTTACATTGTATGGTCCATGGGTTATGTACATGTAAGTACACATACATACTCGAAATACTGCTGGACATGTACTGTAGAAGTGTACATGTACCCTGTATACATGTATGATGCAGTGTTCAATTGCAGTATGAGAATATGGTTCAAATTTTCACGTATTTTCCTAGGAGAAAGACCCAATCTCATACCTTAACTTGTAGGAATTCTTCAAGTTTGATATCTTGAGAGATGATGACTTCAGGGAAGGAACATTAGTGGATGACCCAATGTCATGTAAAAGAGAAATTTTCTACGCTCATTTTTTTCTGTTGCTGACTTTCTGTAAGTGTCGCAAATGCCAGAACGCGTCGTAGGCCTACTAGATAGAATCTGACATGAATATACGTCATGAATCTTACATGATAATGAACTTCCTGTTTGGACAAAGAATAAAGGTCAGATCAGCTTTATTTTCAAAGAAAAAATTCAATATCTTTAAGATCATGAATTGTTAAAAAAAATTATAAAATGAATCAGGAGAATTTTGTAAATATTTGATTGAATTACACATTTAAAATTGTTCCCACTGTAACTACCAGTTCAATCGTGTGACGTCATTCATACTTCACAAAATTGTTCCTCATAATATGGGTGTCAATTGTGCCAAATCTGGTAAAATTCTGTCTCATGTTTTCTCAAGATAGCAAAAAGTGACTTTTTAACCTGCTTCTAGAGGGCGTTGTTAAGAGCGATGACGTCACCAAATATATTTTTGAAAAGAGCAACATATAAACCCAGAATTTATTTTTATTTCCCTTTCAGATTTGTATCGATTTATAAAGAGCTTTTTAAACTTGAGCTTCCGGTTTGGACCGAAAGTAAAGGTCAAAATAGGGTCATATTTGTTAATCCCCCATGTTCTATATGATTACGAAGGACTCAAGAAATTATCTATTGTGGTTCACGAGATATAAAATAAATTTTTTTAATTATAATTAATTACGTAATAATTCATTAGATGATGTCATAATGATGTGACAACAATATATAATACTACTTTCCATTTTCTGTATGATTACGAAGGAATCAAGAAATTATCAACTGTGGTTCACGAGATATAAATTATATTGTTTTAATTATAATTAATTACATAATAATTCATCAGATGATGTCATAATCATGACACAACAATAAATAATACTACTTTTCCAGGTTAATAATATTGCCAAGTTTCAAGACGTGAGCTTTGGAAAGATGTTGAAATCCCGCTACAAGAGTTATTCAGAAAAATAACAAGAACAAATTAGAGCTTAAAATAAAAGTGTTTGTTAGAACAAACACATGGTTTCAGTGTCAACTTCCGGTTCAATCAAATTATCATCAATGATGTCAATCATATTTTTCAAAGGTGTATCATCTTTTATTATAACATTATCAAAAGACCTATAAAAACAATATCAAAAGACCTATACATTTTTTAAATGATAAGATGTCACTAATCACTTTATTTACAAAAGTCATATTCAAATTTCCTATGGTTATTAAATCTGCCGTCAGAGGGCACTGTGACATGTGATGACATTATCAGTCACATTTTTGAAAAGGTCACATGTCAATTGTAATTTCGTCCACGGAAGACACGCCTAAATACCATATGTTGATGCAGACCCTATAAAAGTGCTTCAGAATAGTTTTTCACTTAAACTTCCAGTTTTGATCAGAAGGAGAGGTCAGATTGGGTCATTTCTGTATTTCTGTGTAAATATCTTTTGTGGTTCATGAGATATGATCTTTTAAAATATTAAAATTGGATTTTAGTGTATTTTGATAATTTATTTTATGGTCTAAGTACGTGTCAAGTTTGAAGGCTCTGTGAACTTTGGAACTATGTTTTTTTTTTTTTGATAAGTCTTATCAAGAAGGAGAAGAAAAAAATAATAAATAAATAAATTTAAAAAAAACAATTTCAAAGAGGTGTTTGCACTGTGCCACGAACGCCTAAAAAAAATCAAACAATAACAATAGGTGTTCGTTGTATACCGAACACTTAAAAGAAAATTGATTAGATTTTGAATCATCAAAATATTCCTCTTGAGAAAAGATTTTTCCTGCAAAATTCTTGCCATTTTTTTGCTTAAATCATGTCCACCTTCGCATGGAATTGGCCATATGCAAATACATGTGGAAGGTATTCCCAAATAAACAGACAAACAGAATGAAAACGACAAACAAACACATTCAAGTAGTCGCATACAGATTTCTGTTGTAAAACAAAAATTACCTGTTTCATATCACCAGTCTTGCCGCAAGTGTTGCACTTCTTTGGTCCAAATACCTGACACTCAACAGAGCGGTGTCTGGCTCTGTCTCTATCTCGGCATGATGTGGTGCAATACTCGGCCATTGGGCAGTGATCACAACGCACTAAATGCTTGGGGAGAATTTTCTCACAACGCCAACAGTGTCCACGCTGAACATCCATGATGATCACTGTATGAGAAATGATAAAACAATGTTGAAGCACTCAATAGTTAGCAAAAACGGTAGAGTCTAGAGAGTGAACTATAAATATGAACAATGAAAGGTTATACATCATAAATTTCTTTTGAGGTTTTTTTTAAAACAATTTTTTACATGAAATGCTACTTTTGTTATGGTTAATATTTATTAGATTTGATTGTCTGAAAATGGTATTGTTTGCTCTTGTATAATTAAGATTTAAAAACTCACCTTTTCGTGAATATATACTTGAATTTAGTCCTGTTAATTCACAAGATGAAAAAGCTGAGTCACGTTGGGTGATGCTTGTAGGTCTTTCCGTAATGTTCTGGATTCCAGATATAAATGGCCAACAAAATCTGGGTTGATCATCATTCCCCCATATGTGATTGCCGATAAGGGATTTCCCCACATGAGAAATACAGAAACACAAACAGTGCCCTCATGTGTCAAATTGGCTTTGCAATGTTTCACATTGTACATAGAATGCAAATATGGGGCAGTAATTTTGAAAGTGCATTTTTGTGTGTGTGTGCATTTCAATAATCACAACTAAATTATTATTAATTATTACATCAGAAAAACCCATACAAGCAAGATATATCATTTCACAATATTATTGAAATACAATTTAATAAATAAGCAACATGTTATTAGTGCTGTATTGGTACACGTATGATTGAATAACATTCTTCAACAATGATGGCACAACAATTGGGTTGTCAATCTATTTTTAGAAATAAGACAAGTCAGTGAACAATACAAATAAGACATGATATTAACCCTAACCCTCCAGGGTATTTTGGCTAGAAACCCTGCCAGACGCAACAAAGTGCATCGTTTATCAAAGTGACTTGGCTGCCAAGTGCAACAAGATCCATCTTGTCACAAATCTCAAGGCCGAACTGCCTCAGAGTCTGTGGTCACCAAACGCAGCAGAATACAACTCTGGCATTGTTTAATGGGACCAGCTCTCAATAGAAACAGACTTGGCTGCTTATGCACTGGTGTTGACAGCTGAATCCATCAAAGTGCATCAGACTTTTCCAGCTGATGCACTCTGCTGCGTCTGGCAGGGTTAGGGTTAAATATTTTATTGGGCCATCTGGACAACTTGTGTGCTACCTTTTCAATTTCAACAGTAA
This sequence comes from Zoroaster sp. YZ-2022, assembly GCA_029582265.1. Lineage (NCBI taxonomy): Eukaryota > Metazoa > Echinodermata > Asteroidea > Forcipulatida > Zoroasteridae > Zoroaster > Zoroaster sp. YZ-2022. Next base: position 10,956,409 of record CM055837.1, on the reverse strand, counting down.
TGGACATTTCAATCATTATGTTTTATTTACAGTTTTAATTTAAAAAACTTGTTTTGGACCCAAGGTTTTGGGGAATGTAACTTAAAGATGTATCATCCATGTTTTATCAGCAATTTCCAATTTTGTGTGTGTGTGTCAGTGGAAAAAGTTCCTATTAGAATGGAAAACAAATACTTTGAAATGAGATCTTGGTTTAACAGTAAAAAAAACGTGCCAAAATTAATTTGACAGGACGCGGCAACAATTATTTTGGTACATATTCATATCTGTTTCTCACGATTATTTTCACAAATGTGTAATTTTACATCATTTGTATTCACTTTCTCAAGTAAAATAGAAATGTTTCGATAAAAAATAAAATGTCTGTTAAAATAGTGAAAGTTTTCATAAAAAAACAAAAAAAACATGGGCGCTCAGTGGCTAATCTAATACAACAACCAACTACACCTTCAGATGTACCCATTTACCCTCTTGGTGGAGAGAACTAAAGGTATAAAGTGGTGTCTTGCTCAAGCACACAACAAGCACCACGGTCATGGCCATGATTCAAACCCACATTCTGAGTACTCGGCCAGCAGAATACATGTCTAAAGCACTAATCGTTTTGTATGGAACAATCTACAAAATCTATATGGAGGAATTGATATAAACAGTAGTTTACAGTAATTAATTATGATCAACAGTGCAAGTGCAAGTTTTAGATTAACTCAGTGACTGAAAATAATACCCCACATGATAAGGTCATATTACCGTTGCTGCTGCATAAATGAACCAGTAATTCTAGAACACCAACATATTCACTTCTGAAAATACGCAGGAGAACAGTAGATCAGAACTGGTCATCGGTGATCAAGTCTCATGGGGTTGTTGTCAATTAAACTATCCTGATAAAGACATAATCCTATCCCAAGATAGGAACCCTTTATGCCCAATGAGGATACCAGGGGGCTCTAGTTGTGGACTAACACAGGCTCTAACCCAATATGCCCAATGAGGATACCAATGGGCTCTAGTTGTGGACTAACACATGCTCTAACCCAATATGCCCAATGAGGATACCAGTGGGCTTTAGTTGTGGACTAACACAGGCTCTAACCCAATATGCCCAATGAGGATACCAATAGGCTCTAGTTGATCAAAATTGCATGATGATTGATGAGCATTGCCTCTAGAGCTGCTGTTTATAGACCATTTTCTTGGTTAATTATTTATGAAATGTGCTAAGCTCTCATGAAAAATCCTGCAACTGCACTACCATCTTTTCTAAGCAGTAGCGTAGTGGGCACGGGAGGCAATATGTTCTCCCTGCCCCTATGTGTTGCTCAAAAAGGTCAGTTGGAAAGTTTTTATTTTATTAATACATTACGCCAAGATTTTTTTTATTGGTGCATTCACTAAATCCTCTTGCCTGATTACCCCCACCACAAAAATATATATATGTAGTTCAGTACAGTTGGTTGAGCGCTTGTACGGTATTCAAGAGGTCGCGGGTTCGAGTCCGGCATCAGCCAATTCTTTGCTCGCTTCCCGTTTATATAATATTTCAGGTCAGTTTCTCCCTATAAATCTACTTTGTGTACAACCACGTAAAAGGCTTGTATTTCGTTGTGTGATCCCTGCTACTGCCGTTACCCAGGTTGTTTGCATCTGACCGGGGCTTGATCCCTGGCTACTCAGCAGATATGGTTTGGCCTCTGACCTGGCCCCATAGAGCAATAGATAATTGGCATAAGTTGACCGCCCACCAACATAGGGGCTGGTTTAGCTCAGTTGGTAGAGCTGCTCGTACGGTATTCGAGAGGTCGCGGGTTCGAGTCCGGCATCAGCTAATTTTTCTTTGCTATATATATATATCGTCACTTCTAAGCGTCACTGTGTGGCAGATACCACTCCACAGCTCTGTCATGGCCATGCATCATGGTCAAGTCTCGTGCATTCACACGATACTGAAATGGGACAAGTCGATTCAGTTCCTTCCTGAAGTCACGCATCTGCATACCATGATATGCCATCACAGTGTTAAATGATGGCACATCTGGGAGTGGCTCTATCCCAAGTCCCCCTGCCATGATATCAGCTCGCATATACATGAGGAAGTGAGACATGTTGTTATAATACTCTCTGAAACTGTTGAAGCCATGGTGAGGGATTTGAAGTTGAATTCCCCTATCTGAGCGGAATGATGAGTAGCATTTGTCTGACTCCGGAGTGCCCTCGAGATCTTGAATGTTGGCCTCAGGTATATGCTGAAACCAGTTCATTGTCTCAGTGACAATAGCTGAGTGGCTGTTACTGCAATTTAACAATGGCTTGAAAGTCTGGAGGAGCTTAGCAAAGCCAACATAATCAGCGAGATTGGATGTAAAGATCCGGTCATAGTTTGGCATCTCTAAGGACAAATGATGATTAGGAAAGTCCAGACAGTTGGTCAGTGAAATGTGGACATAAAGCCTTCCCTGAAGGATGAGACTTTTCATCTTTTGGAGAAGGTTTGTCACGTAGTTGTGATACATTACCATCGGGGATGAGTAGGATCTGGAAGTGGACTCTCTCACTCTCAAGCAATCCCATGCTACGAAGGGAAATGAATGTACGTTGATGCAATAGACAAAATATGTGTATTCCTTTGGTGCTTTCAATGTTAAATCACCAGTATCTGATCTGTAAACAAAATCTTTACCACGCTGATACACTAAAGATTGTCTTCCAGTTAGTGTCATATTGTCAAATGGCATGTCTGTTTGTTTAGTTTCAATAGGCAAAAATAGCCCGTGGTCGAACCACTCTCTCATAACCTCTCTTTCTTCTGAAGACAAACGATTCAGATAAAGAGGCACTGATTCCTTCATTGTTTGGGGGTCATCCTCAAACACTGCCTTCCTTTGTTTTCTTAGATTGATACAGGTGCTTTTGTCTCGTTGACATTCTAATAATTGCCACTTTTCCCAAACCTGACGCAGACAGCTAAGATCTGTATCCAGAACACTGACCAACCCTTTAGTGACATCATGAAGACTTTGAGCACTCATCATCTGAATGAGCGCATCTAAGCTTGTCTTGATCAGGTCATACTCTCTCTTTGAAATGTGGAGTGAGTACCAGATGGTAGTCAAACTGCTCTCAATGTCCTCAGTGTCTGCAAACTGAACCAACATGTAGAGAAACAAGACATTTCTTGCCATGACAAAAGCATCAAAGTCATCTAGGGTGATGTGAAGTTTTCCTTGGTACTTGGCAGGCAAGGAAGCAGCCGTTAACACAGTGTTGCGCAAGTCTCCACAACCAGCAGATAAGACATGGTAGTCTCTTGTGAAATCTTCTTTTGTTTTACCTTCTTCGGACCATTCGTTGCCATCAAGTTTAAGAAAGTCATTAGATTGAGTATTTCCAATGTAATGTGGTGGATCACTAACTCTCTCGGCTTTTCCAAGTTGAAGGTTTCTTTGACGAATTAGTTTTACATGTGATTTGATAGTATCGCTCATTTCTCTGCATGTCTTTTTATGAGCTGTCCAGTCACGCTGTTGACACTCCTTATTACAGTACCATGTATTGTTGTTACACTGTGCACACTGGGGTGGGAGGGGAGAGAGAGAGAGAATTTTAAAAATGTATGCAAACTAAAGTGACCATAAGACTCACTCACCAAGATTTCTGTGATTATCACAAACAAGTCTGGTGCTTCTAGTTCTGGGCAATTTACAAACTACTGCAAGTCATAGATATGAGTCAATGACCGAAATATGAACTACTTTTACATCCAAGTACAACAGAGAAGTTGCATAGATAATAAACAGTGTTGACTCAAGTCAAAATTTCAAGTTCATTAAATAAAGAAAAAAATATCAGTTTTGTTACCTTATTTATCATAGTTTTGTAGGTTGTCATCTTTTAAAATAATAGATACAAACATTAAAACTGGTGTCATGTATTTACTTCCTGCTTCACCTGATATGAGGTTAACGATGTAACAAAATTACAAGAAGACACCGTGTCTTGTTACGTTGTGTAATATACTGACTAAAGTTAATGGATCAAAATAGGGGAGACCCAAGAAATTTTAGTTTGTTGTCATAGTAGGTCTGTATGAGATGCAACAATAGGTGAAAGTTATAATCATCAGCTCGTACGATGTAAGGAATAACACAGGCCCCAATATCTGAAATGCATGGAAAACACAAGTGTCCCACGTTCATGGAATGACCCATGAGTCAATGACCGAAATATGAACTACTTTTACATCCAAGTACAACACAGAAGTTGCATAGATAATAAACAGTGTTGACTCGAGTCAATGTTTTGGTGACTCGGATTCAAGTCACCATGTACAATGACTCAAGACTCGGACTTGACCTTTCAGACTCGGACTCAATGTTTGTGACTCGGTTTTGAAGGCAACTGAAATGCTCAATATTTACTCTTTTAAAACATAAACAAAATGAAGAATTTTCTTGCAACATAATGTTTAAGTCTTGTTATTTAATTTAAACATTGCAAACAGATTTGATACTGTGCATCCTATTGCGTTCCTCTTTCTATGGTTGTTGTATAATGCAGTTGGAATTGCTTACTTGGGCCGCATGAAAACAAAGTGTGTCTTCCAGGAAATTGATTACAATGAATCATGTACACAAGCTTCAGCATACAACATCGTGGGAATAAATGCTTGATAGCAATGGGTACCAGACCTAATCACTGGAATCAATTTTCATGGCATATGCTCATCCATTCGAGATCAATGGAATCACATACCTTTGAACAATTCAGTGTTAGGGCTTTTCTTTTATTTACTATGTGACGTCTTCAGTGGACATTAAAAATTTATCCTTCTTTTTACCAAGTTTGACAGCTGAAAAAGTATTACTCCATAACTCTTTTCAATTTCTTAACTTCAAGTTCATTAAAATACGAAAAGTAAATTAAATAATGTTGATTTTGGAAAAATTGATGAGTTGCTCGTCAATATGTCAAGTATTTTTTCATAAGTATGTATTCATAAGGTTTTCATTAGGTTTTCTTTTTTGCTTGATTTTTAAGTTACTCAACTCATTACTCGGATTCGGACTCGACCTTCGTGACTCGGACTCGAGTCGACCCACATGACTTAAGACTTGGACTCAACACTGGGGTCTCAAATTCAAGATTTGAGGACTTGAATACAAGTTTGGTCTGCTGTGTCACAGACTCTTACAGCCCTTTCAGAGAGCTACATGTACATAAGGTGTTTGGGTTTGGTTTTGGTAAAAAAAACATTGATATAAAAATTCAAGAATTTTTTTTGGAACTGATTATTTGTCCATGGATGATATCCATGAACGAATAAAGCAGAGTAATAAAATTGATGCGGTCATGTTCATGGTGGATCTCAAACTCAGAATGTTTGGATTAGCAGACAGACGAATTCAACACTGGACCACCAAGCTTCCATACAGAGCAGTAGTAAATCCAGTCGATTATTGTGTCATGTTACAAGTCTTTAAGTCAATAAGTTTAATAAAAATAGCTTTTCGGAACTTATTACTTGCTGCGGTTGAGAGCTGTGAATGGATAAAAACGAAAATAAAAAAGTAATAAAATGGTTGCGGTCATTTTCACAGCGTATCTCGAACTCAAGACATTCTGATTAACAGTCAGGCGCATTCACCACTGGACCACCATGCTTTCTTAATCCAATCAATTATTGTGCCAAGTTACAAGTCTGTATGTCATTCCATTTGGGAGTTATAGTGCTTTTACATTTCCATTGTTTTAGCCCATTAAAAAGGAACGGATGGATTTTTTATGAATTTTAGGTAAATATACCTATCATAATAAATTTTTGTACCAAGTTAAAAGTCTGAACATCATTTCATTAGGGAGTTTCATTTTCATTGTTTTAGCCCATAATAGCGAAACGGATGAAGTTTGTATTGATTTTATGATTACAGTCACTTTACTAGTCACTTTATTGACAGAAGTCATACTCAAATTCCCTGTCACTTTGGCTACAGACTATATAATAGTGCTGCAGAATATTTTTCTGTTGAACTCCCGGTTAAAACCGGATGGAGAGGTCAAAATTGGGCCATGTCTGTGTACGAAATGTCACATAATTCGAGGTCTGTATGATGATGCAAAGATATGATATTTAAAAATATTAAACCTCTATTTGATGTAATTCAATATCTGATGACCTCATCATGACGTCTCAACTTTATTATGACATTAAATATATTTACCTTCATGTCGACGTAAAAGTATTTTTTATAAGTTATAAGTTAGTCTAAACTTTGCAAATATGGTTTTCTATTCAGAAAATTTTCACGACAAAACTCGCATCTGTGGTTCCACGTGCGACTTGACAAGAGCTTATGTTGCAGTACATATGAACATGGGGTTCAGTTCAGCATGCGACTTGACGTGAGACTATGCCTTGTGCTGTACATGTATGTGTACACAAATTATATGGAAAACGCTATGTGCGCGAAATGGACTGTATACATGTACATAATGTACCGGTATTACATGTACATGTATTGGGAATAATAATTCAGAATATTGCTTCATTTAAACTTCCAGTTTCAACCAGAAGGAGAGGTCAGATTGGGGTAATGTCTGTGAAAGAAATGTGACATAGTTCAAGATCTCAAGTGTTTGTGTCAACTTCCGGTCCTATCAAATTATCATTGATGATGTCAGTCATATTGTGCAAAGGTGTATCATCTTTTATTATTTATTTCATCTTCTTGCTTTACAATGTGTTGAATTTGAACTTCATGTTTAGACCGGAGGTAAAGATCATGTCAGGTGATTTGAAGGTTATATATATATGACACAATAAAACTTCCTCGTGAAGTACCTGTTTTAGTTCAATATCTGAGATAGGGGGCGCTGTGAACTTTGATGATGTCATCAAACATATTTTTGTTTTAAACATAAGATGTCACTAATCACTTTATTCACAGAAGTCATATTCAAATTTCCTATAATTCTTGATTTTAATCACCCAAACATCCCTCTGCACTTCTAAGAACAGTTTTTTCCCCTTTCCAGTTTTTGATTAAATTGTGTCGACCTTCACATGGAGTTGACCATTATGCAAAATCATGTGGAAGGCATTCCCAAATAAACAGACAGATGAAATGAAAATGACAAACAAACAAATTCAAGGGGTTGCACATAGATTTCA